>PVPY01002086.1:0-29987 GCA_002982035.1 Fusarium algeriense | reverse complement strand
GGGGGGGAGGGGTGTGGCCTGTAACCGTGAGCGATCAAGGAGTGGTGTGTGTGGGATGGTAGTGGGTAAGGCCAAAAAGCTTTGCACATACAGATGATGAATCTTTAAGACGTTGTCTAAGTGTGTGTAAGAGTGCGTTTAGGTGTGGATGAAGCTGATAAAGGCGAAGAGTGGCCCAACTTGGGTATGACAAGACGTTGAACGTTCAGCGGAAGACCACGCGTGTAGGCAAGACAGAGGCTCACACAGAAACATACTCGCTCGCCGCCAACAAGCGCGGCAGATTATTCAGAACCTGAAATGGTAGACAATGGACTCGTGAGGCAATGGGATGGACGCCTTCGGGTTCGGGGATAGACCGGTGAGCTAGGGTGTAGTGCTATGGAGCTCTCAGCCGAGTCTTCTTCTTGTCGTTGATCCTGGCCAGGTCATCGCCAGGTCGGGGGAAAGCAAGAGAATCGTCAGCCATTGGGGAAAGACGTGGGTAGGCGCAAAACCCTGGCCCGCGGCCATCTGATAGGTGAGGGCTGTCTCAAGAAAGGGTATTCAATCAAACCATTTCCCATGAACACAAGCTTCTGACCAACGGAACGGGAAGCTGAAGAAGCAACGAGTGAAGCATAATGAGCCGTGGGATAAGACAAAGGAAAAGGAACTCTTTTCCCGTCATGTCGTTCCTCTCACAGTATAGGGTTTCGTCGTATTCTTTCTTTTGCGGAAGAATCAGCTTTAATGGTTGGGTTTGTATCAAGAACTGTCAGTTCATTATCCCCTTTCTCCTCCTACTTCTACTACGCTGAGGAGAAGACTGACCATGTCCTCGTGGACCTTGAGTAATGGGAGGGCTCAAAGCCGGTGAAGATGAAGTCAGAAGATGGGGTGTACCCTGGCCGTGTCCACTACTGGGTATTGTCAAGAGGAGAAGGAAGAAAATGTCGCGCACGAGCTAGAGAGATAGTCTATCTGAAAACCATCAACTTGCCGTTTTCATAGGGCATCTCTGTCTAATCTAGAAAGCGCGGCGCGCCAAAAACCCTTGCACTTTGATGGGCAATGGCTTACTAGGCTCGGTGTAAACTGGAGAAGGTCAAAGGAGAGCTGCAATAGGTCAGACATTTCTCCCGAAAGGAGTCCACTTGGTGGGTTGGTCACCTGTTAAAACAGATCCTCCCCAGACAAAACCTGGTCAGGCCAGGCCAGGCTTAGAAGCCCAAGCTCTGAATCGTAATATTAACATGCTGGTTCTAGTATAATGCTCAATCCGGGACGGGACAGCGGCAGCACGGAATCAAAATGGCACAGAATAAGATCGACTGACGGGACGCGGATCAGATACAGAGTGTGCAGCAATAGCAATTGCAACGGCATGCCCGGCCGCTCTTCAGAGCAGGGGTCTATAATAACCCTGGTGCTTGATGGAAAGGAACCTCCAGTGACCAAGGATGATTATCGCCGCCCATGAGCGAGTCGACATTAACTTTGGGGTCTGGTCCATCGACGGAAAGTGAAAATGACACCGAGGCATGGGTGGCCGTGAGGATGCCAATTCAGCTTATTAACCCGAAACACAATAATCGTTCAGCTTCAGCCTCGGGCGGATCAGCCCGCGGCCTCATCTATCTTTTTCTCTAATTCACACTCTTCTTTCCGTCCCGAGCATGAAATTCTGATACACAGAGCACTTCAAGGTCAAAGCCTGACCGGAAGGCGAGACCCAGGAGCTCAGACTGTCTCAAAGGGAGGACGGGGCGGAGACGGGTGAGTGAGAAGGGAGGGTGCTGATGAACAAGGCTTTGGTTGTTTGATTCGCTCAGCCTTGTCCCTCATCTCATGCCCTAAACATGGCTCCTCCCTTGCCTGTCGCGTCTCCTCGTCTTGCTTGCTTGCCTCGTGGTCCCAGGATGGCACAGCCATAACTCGTGTAATAAATCAAGTGCCTCAGGGTGTTAAGGGTCCTCGTCTTTAACGAAGAGAGACATGGGCCCCGAAGCTTCATTCAAGTATCCTTGTCTTTTGCACCTGTTCGCTCCTCCAATGCGCCTAGGCCAAAGCCATTGGGCAGCATGGCTTGCGGGCCAAGGTCCAGTGCAGACAAAAAGTCGTAGCCTGTGGATACATGATACAATGTCAACTTGCAAGCCCAGTTCAAACCAGGACGAAGAAGCGAGAATTTGTGGTGGCTATCTCACTGCAACAAACCGGTGCACGTGGTCCACCTGACAGTTATTTTTTTCCCTTTCTTTTGAGTTGTGAGAGTGTGTGACAGTGCCGAGGAAGATTATGAGATACATATTGATTTCATCTTGACCAGGCGCATTGTTCATTGTGAAGCTCGTCACGATGATCCCTCCCGTTTGACTGTATTGATTGTAGTTTAGTTTGCATCGCTGGTGGTTTCGTGTGTGTCGTTCCCTTTATGCGAACGAGCAACTAGGTCGAACGAAGGCTACCTCTTCTACCAATATCAACCCCCCGTCCTCTCTCACACCTTCTCAGCACCATGATGACATGGTGTTCGGGATGCCGCAACTGGAATGACGGTGGGTCAAAATTTTGCAGCCATGTCATCCTATCCCGTATCTTGAAAGACATCGATGGGATGAAAAGTGCCATTGTACGGCGCCCTGTAGCAGTTTGATGCCTTGTGTTGCTTTGCCATGGCTTGACTGTGGATGAGAGACGAAGATCGACCGCTACTCTGAGCAAGGTAGAACTGGGGCTTGCCAGGCCCTGAACATATCGAAGGGGACAGGTCAAGGACAGAGGCAGGCTAGTGGGACGGCCCTTTCTGGAGCCAGTTTGACAGCCGCCGCCTGCCGCCTATAGCAGCATGGCCAGTTACCATTCCGCCCCTAGTCCATCCCATTAGCATCCATGTCTGACATCCATGGCATTGGCGTGTGTGCCCTTGTCCATGTCGCGGTTTTTTTGCAATGGTCCTGCTTTTCTGAGCGACTGATGGTAGGTTGTGAGAGGGATAGTGATTGCTCGAGTAGCATTCTCATTTCTTCATCATTCGTATCAAAGCAACAGAGTTGGGATGAGGGATCAGCATCTTGGCTGGATTCTGATGGGGACGGTTAGTGCAATCTCCGGAGAGTTCAATCAATGGACATGCAGATGTAACCACCATCATGAGCTTGCCCCAGGTATTTTGTCATTGGGCAGCAAAGTGTCCACCATTCTGTCAATGTTTGTTTGTCTCTATTCAACCTGAGCAAAGCTGTGATGCGACCGATGAATGCATGGATGATGAGCGGGCAGAGGGAGATGCAAAGGCAGAGGGAGGGGGGAGAAAACCTGTGGCGCGCCATAGACGGTCCAATCCGTCTTCCGGGTGCTGATCCAGTTGGCCAGTTTGACCATGATCCCTGGCGCCAGGCTTGAGAAGGTTGAATGCAATCTGATGGTGTCTACTGTATGTTTGCTACGAGGTTGTATCTCTTTTGAGGTGGACTTGACATAGGTATGTAGTGATAGAAGACAACAACAATGAGTCGATGATGTAGATAAGAAGGAGGATGAAAGTCTTCAGGCCCTAGGTCCAATGGAATTCAGTCCAGAAGGAAGGAGCTCACAACGGTGGCACTTGCTAAGGTAACATGTACCTACCTGAAAAGCTGTTCAATAACCAAGGCAGGCACGACCTGCCTCATAACTAACTGCCCACATCGATCTGGACTCATCAGGGAATTCTAGGCTCCGGGTGCCCCTTGTATGAAGCAGCCAAGCTTGACCGTAAACAGAAAAAACACACACAAAAAAAAAAACGAGGCCTTCCAAGTGGGAAGATGATGACGAGAAAGGATCGCCGCCGCTCGGGCAAGATCTACTAGGTTAGGTACGATGTATCTCATACTCGCTCATCTCATGACAAAAGCATCATGCCGGTGCGCTAACTTAGCATGACATCCATCGTCATCTACTAAACGCCCGGTGTAGAAAGTTGCATGTAAGTGGCCGGAACTATCCAATCGCTCTGCAATTCTCTGCTCTCATATCGATATTAATGATATTAATTGGGGGTGCCTTGGATAGTGTTTGGTCAATGGTTGCTAATCAAGCGCTGCCAGGGGTGGGTCAATCAATAAATCAATTGATGCCCTGGGCTCCCAGGGGTGTTCCTTGATGTGCTGTAGGTTGAAGGTTGTCCCTTTTTAGGCGCCTCTACCCCTTGCGCTGCCCGATTGAGATCTCATCAGTACTGCAGATACATTACACTGCACTGCACTGCAATGATGATGCTTATAATCTTTTCGCCTACAGTGAGTCCGCAGGCAATCGTATAAACTTAATGTTGTGCTTTTATAGCGGGATCAACCTTATTCTAGTATTTGTTGAGCCGTCCGCCGCGCCGTGCCGTCATGTACAACAAACCAACCGGTTGACTTACATACATCCATATACTACTTATATTCAGCTCGGGCTATTTCATTTAATGAACGTAGGTCTACCTGCGGTGTAGTTACGACCCCCTAATCCTTGAGTCTCATCGTTTTTGGACAAAGTTGAAGGTTGCTTCCCTGTTCTGCAGCCACTCTACCTGCTACTGATGTTATTGTGTCCTGTTGTTCACCACAGTATAGTGCCTCACCTTAGTACTATGCAAGTTTCTATCCTGTGGAGATGATCTAGCAAAGGACTGTTGGTTTACTGTTCAACTCCCCCTGGCCCTTTGCGTCTCGCTAAACTTGTTTGAGCCTGGTGCGGGCTTCGGGACGTTTTTCTCTCCAACGAGGCTTGAGCTCTCCGCCTTTCACGAATCGTCTCTTACCGCCGCCATTAGAAAGTCTAAGGGTCGGGTGGATACTACCTCTAAGCTAAGTTCCACTCACTCAGTAAGAAGTAAGCTAGCTGGGGTGTGGACGGAACGGAGCGCGTGTTTGATGCTCTACTGTACATGCCTACCAACCTATTCCTCTAATGCTACCTCACAGCATGAAGTACCTTACCTACGGAGGCTACATTTTATACCTTGGCTGGTTCGGGTACAGCTAATTAATTGCCTTGGCAAGTCATGGTCTGTTTCACTTGTCTCAATAAAGACGCCCACTCTCTCACTAGGGGATCATAACAGGAAATGCCCTAAAGCTCAATGCCTTCTCTCTCTCTCTCTCTCTCGTCTCGTCTTTAAGCGCCGTGAAAGGCTCTACTCACAACATGATTCGCAGGCCTCAAACCCCTGCATCCGCATTGCATCTGTAGCTGCAGCTGCATATCCCACGCTTTCTGCTGGGAAATCCGGCCGCGGATCAAGAGGCCCTCGGTTATGCAGGTCGAACCACTCCCAACTGCATCCCATTCCCGCTCTGCTTCTGCTCGTTGACATCAGATGGTGGCGTTTTGTCCGTCTGAATGTCACTGTCACTGCAGTTATACCCGTCAATCAACCAGTTGCTACTGTGACTATACTTTACAATTCTCTATTAATCAATCAACCTGCAAGCAGACCAAGAGTGATAGTGACTTGTTATCTGTCAGCTCTCTCATCTCATGATAACTAATCTGCATCATGAACCCTGCTCGGGCTTTCTTCTTGGAAATATCTCCGCTCGGTCAAGACTTTATGTATTTCAGCCGCCTGGATGAATGGCAGCGTGCCAACATGTTGTACCATCCATCAATTACTGACTGCACTGCTATCATTGAGAATTATACGTTCCTTCGAACAATTTGATTGCAACTCTTTACTGAACTACCAACAATACTAACTGCCGGGTTTGTTTCTGCTGCTTGCGCAATACTCAACGTTGCTTTTTCTTCATCCCGGAAAGTTAACCCGGACATAGGCTTTCGTATAAAATCCACGTCCATAGTTACTCCGTTCCGTGTTGCTCACCATCTTCATCTTAAAAATCTCACCCGTCCCTTGTTCATCGTCGTCTGCCACTGACCTAAAGTTTCTCTCCCCTGCTCTAGACCCATCAGCCTGCCCTGTGAGTGTGCACGCCACCTCTGACTTCCCCCGGAAACTATTGTGCCGATCACTATCGTGCCTGGTCGAGCCAAGTCGATACTTCTTGTCAGCCAAATGTGCTTGTAGCCGTGCATCCATTGTCAGCCCTGTCCTTGTTACATGTTTGCTGCTGCTGTTGTAGCAGTAGTAGTAGTAATCGGTTTCCCATCCATCCCATTCAGTACTCCCTGGCCTGTGAGGTTTCCTCCTCTTTTTTCATCAGCCACTTGGAGCTAAAGCAGAGTCGCAAACTGGTGGATGGCCATGGCTGCAGTAACAATATGATGCGAAGCGGCAGTCCAAGCTACCTGGCAATGTCTCTCGCTCACCAAGCCTCTGGCGTTGCCGCGGAATCGTCCCCTTCAATCTCCCTAAGGTGCTTGTTCATCGCTTGACAATGGTTACTGTTACAATGGTTAGCGTTGCTATGAGCTTAGTACAACCCAACCCTGGCAGCCTCGCTGCAGCGAATCAGACTGAGACTGGGATTATGGACGCCCTGGCTCGTCAGCGAAGCAAGATCCCGACTGCATCGAGCAGATCGAGCTCACTACGGCCTAACTGCCCATACCTCCCTGCTCAATCTGTCTTTAGGCTGCTGCTAAGATTGAAAGTCGTTGTCGGAGACTCCGGGTGTGACCTACCAACATCCTCGTCACATAGTTCGTGAGCCAAGCCGACGCGTTGAGGCTGATGCTTGACAGACTTGCCGTAAACGATGGCCGTCTTAAACACCTCCGTAATGCTTCGGTGAATGGCGTTGCACTATTTACCAGCCTGATTAGCAATCCAGGATTCCTAATTTGGGTTTTGGAGATGAGGCTCCGCAGGTGACGGCCCAAAGGGCGTTCGCCTCATGAAACTGATCTGACTTACGAAATCTTCAACAGTACAGCGTGTAGATCGGAGCACGACGGGCTGAGAGTAATCTGGCTGCTTGCCCTTAGGCTTTGTGTACACTCGGACAAGGTTGAGTTTGTCCCACATAGCCTCCATCAGCTCGTCAATGTTCCATCCGTGCTCAGAGCTGATAGGGACAGCGTTAGGAATTCGATAAAGGAGATCAAGCTCCTCAATGCTGATCGAATCAATCTTATTCAAGCAGTAAACAACAGGGATGTAACTGACAAGTCAAATCGTTAGCAAACTGAGCTCATATCTAATTCAGAAGTACGTGTGTTTGCCACAGTCCTTCAGCCTTACCTTCTACTCTTTGCCTCAAGAACATCGATCAGGTCATCAACAGTAGCGTCGCATCGGATTGTAATGTCCGCAGAGTTGATCCGATACTCGCTCATGACAGCCTTGATCTCGCCATGGTCGATATGTGTCAGGGGTACGGTGCTGGTGATATTGAGGCCACCCTTGTCCTTCTTTCTGAACGTGATGTTGGGGGGCTCCTTATTGATACGGATTCCGAAGCCCTCGAGTTCCGCCTCAATCACCCGCTTATCCGTCAGAGGCTTATTTACATCCAGCACAATGAAGATCAGATGGCACGTCTTAGCGACTGCGATGACTTGTCGACCTCGACCGCGACCATCCTTGGCACCCTCAATGATACCAGGAAGGTCGATAATCTGCAAGGGAGCACCTGGAAAAATACATGTCAGCCACATATTTGACGCACGAGGGAGCCGCCTTCTGGAGGTGCTGGTGGTAGAGTTGCGGATTGGGCATCAAGCCGAGAACAAAGAAATAGCCGCACCGTTCACCGCACCGCACCTGTTGATCATAGTGGAGGTGGAGATATAGAGGAGGCGAAGGGGGAGGCATATCACAGAAGACTAACCGTTATAGACAACTTGACCAGGCACAGAGGTCAGGGTGGTGAATTCGTATGCGGCAGCCTCCGAGTGTTGGCCTGTCAGTCTGCTCATGAGCGTACTCTTGCCCACTGAAGGGAAGCCGATGAAGCCAATACTAGCTACACCAGTTCTGGCCACATCGAAACCAGTACCACCGCCACCACCTCCGCCGCTGGGAGTCAACAGTTCGCGCTTGAGCTTGGCCAATTTGGCCTTAAGCTGACCCAAATGGAACGAAGTCGCCTTGTTCTTCTGGGTTTTGGCCATCTGGTTACACATGTTAGAGCCGATTCTGGCGATTCATACAATAAAATCCTCAATGATTGCTCGTCAACTATCGTCATCTCCGGTAGTGCCGATTAGGGAGGATTCGATTGGGATATCACGTACTTCGGCCTCAATATCTTTGATCTGGTGGGGGAAACCGGGGTTAGCAAAATCGTTCTAGGTAACGTCTAATGGTGGGAAAAGTTACATGCCTTGTCCACTGTCGTCGCCATGATTACGGTCGCAGTTACAGCAGCTGTCTCGAGTCGATATTCGGTTGTTGTATGGCCTCAGATCTCGGGTTCGTGGCCAAATTCGTGGTTAAGGCACTTTTGGTGATAAATTGCAAAGAAAGTTGAAAATGGCGGGGCACAACAGAAAAAAATTGCTCCACACCTACGTCAGCCAGGTTGACTCTATTACAGCGAATCAGACACACGCTTGCTTGATTCGCCTCCAGGTGGATCATCTACTAAAAATGGACGAATGGAACAGATTATTTCGTCGTTATCATAATAATAAAATGGTTTTTGAAGTTTTTAAAAGTTTCGTTACTTGTTACATACAGCCTCTCAAACGCAGTCAATAGGGTCTGCCTATTGACAAGTCAAGACTTTACCCCAGTTCTCCTTTCTTCTCTATAGAGATTCAGTCATGCTTCATAATAGCAACATCGCGAAACACCTTGAGCAACCCTCACCATCATCCGCTAATCTTGAAAAAGAATCATCCAACCGACCGCAACGTCACGGCCAAATTTTCGTAGAACAGGCCTATATAGTACTTCCGATCCAATCAATGCTCATGAGTAAAACTCTGCCATCTAGCGACCGCCGTCCCTAGTTTGTTGAGAAAAGTGACAAACCATGCCATAGCCTTATACTGTATATGCGCCACCCATGATCATTATACTAACAAAGAAAACCCGACGCAATAATGTAACAATGTATGTTCAGTTGATAGTTGGAGACAAAAACAGTCAGTGGGCTGGGTTTCCATTTGTGGTTCCGTTGATGCCGTTTACAATAGTCTCGTGCCCAGCAGTTAATGTCGTCAAGCTTTCTAAAGTAGAACCAGGCGTTAAAGCTTTAATCATGCCATTCACGGGGGCTCCTCCTGATGCCATTGATTTTTGGCTGCCTGGTGATGAATGAATGCCATTGACAAGAGGCGGGCTGAGATGACCGTTAATGAGATGCTCCAGACCTTGCTCCAGACAGATTCTGGTATAATCTGGGTCGTCGGGGAATACTTGCACCAGCCCGCGTCGAGGAACCTTCTTGTCGGGGAACGGCGTACGGCTTGTTTGTGCGAGTTGAGGTTTGTCCTCGCCAATGAAGACTCCATTGAGGTAATACTTGCATCGTGGAGCAAGTCTGTTGTAGCGAGCAGAATCCGGATCTTGCTTCCACTTCTGGCATGTTCCCCATCCCCTACTTTGTGCATCTGTCTCCAAAAGTTCACGATATTCGACCTCGAGGTGAATATGACGAAGGTGCGGTATATTGGGGACAGTATACATTAGATCCGATACCTATTCTCGTGTTAGCCTTGAAACAGGTAGACATGTTGATAGATAGTCACCTTGACGAAGAACATGTCCATATTGACGAATTTCTCCCAAGCCTCTGCTTTTAGTCGCTGCTTTGTCTGAAAACATAACTCCGAGGAATCCTCGTCGCCGTAATATTCGGGGAGTTGTCGACCAAGATCCCACAGCTTGTCGTCGAGAAGAGAGTAAAGACGCCATTCGACGCGCCACAAAGACAACTTGGCCAATTCAGTAACGGGAGCGCGTTCCCAAGCAGTATCTATCAAAACAATCAGTGGTTACCTTGAGAAATGGCCAACAGACTTACACCGGGATAGGTCAAGGTCCTTCTCGCCAAGAAGTAGAGCTGCATGGGTGTTGAGCACCCACTGCTCACGACCCTCGGCTGTGCCGTTGGCTTCACGTCGAATTGTATCGTATCGGCAGCCTTGGATCCGCTTGAATTTCTCGGCAAGGACGGGGAGCTTGGGGTTTGGGCATGTGTCGAACCATCGTAGGAGAGGAGGCAGTTTTTCAAGGCGGATGCGTTCTTGCTCCTCGCGGAATCGTCGCTGTTCAGCTTCGCGTGCTGCTCGTTTGCGTTCTAGATCCTCACGATGCGCGCGTTCTCGCCGCTCGCGTTCTTTGCGCTCCTCTTCCTCGCGTTGACGGCGAGCTTCTTCAGCTGCTTCCCGCTCGAGTTGTTCACGGTGCAGCCTCTCCTCTTCTTCTCGTTGTTTCTGCTCTTCCTCTTCTTTCTTCTTTCGCTCTTCTTCGAGTCGTTGCTTTTCTACCTCTTCTCGACGCGCCTTCTCCTCTGCTTCGCGCCGTTGCTTCTCCTCCTCCTCTCGTCGCTGGCGTTCTTCTTCTTCCTCCTTACGTTTGCGTTCGGCTTCACGCTCTTCTTGTTCCTTTTGTAGTCTTTCCTTTTCGGCTGCTGCCTCCTTTCGCTTCTTTTCCCCTTCCACTTCCCGCTTCTTCGCAGCTTCAGCCTCAGCTCGTTTACGCTCTTCTTCTCTCTTTCGTGCTTCATGCTTCTTTCGAAGATCGTCCTTCTTCTTGGCCTCCTCTTCGGCCTGCTTTTGCTTCTCTTGTTCAATCTCCTTGGCTCGAGCCGCTTGCAGTTCCGACTCGGACACGGCTTTGATAGAATCAGCGTCTTTCATCTCCACATCAGTGTCTTCGGACTTGACATGGATCTGTTTTTCGACACTGCTAGCTCGGTCGGTATCTGCGCGATGAGACTCGGCACGCCTCTCACGTTTCTCGTCGTCATGCTTCTTGTGAGTTGGTTTAGAGGACGATTTAGAAGAATCTTGAAGATTGCTAGATTTTCGGGGCCTCTCATCAGATGATAAAGCTTGTTTGGGACGTTTGTCCTTTGTCTCACTATCGAGACGTCGTCGCTTGGGTGGGACCTCGCTATCGTCCTTGTCTCCATTACTAGGTCGATCAGGTGTGGTGCTAGTACGAGGCCTCTTAGCCGACCCGTCGCCAGACACCGATAAACGATCCCGAGATTCATCTCTTTTGAGAGCCTTAGTCCGATCATGGTACTTTTCGGAGAGTTTCTCGACTCTGTTCTTTTCGTGCTTCTCGTGTTTATCGTGCTTGTCAACTGACTCCTCGTGTCTTGACTCGTGGGGGCTACTTGGGTGATCTTTGAAGGATGAAGCGTTCGAAGCCATACTAGCGCGTCGTTGCCGCTCTCGTTCCCCTCGAAGCTCGCCCTTGGACACGAGTTTCCTTCTCGGTTTATGGGTTTCCCCTTCTGACGATACGCCAGCAGCATCTGAATCGGCATGTTTGGCTTTGAGTTGTTTGTGAGAGATAGTTGGGGATAGTTCGCGGTCTGAGACATTGATAGATGGAACAGAATCGTCTTTCCGAGGTCGTCCCGGGCCACGCTTCGAGCCCTCGTCTCCCTGGTTCGTGATAGAGTTGGACCTCCGTTTCTCTTTAGGGCTCGTCAGCTTCGAGGTTGTCGACTTCTTCTTCGGCTCGGGACTAGAGGGATTTCTTTTATGTTGTCGAGTATCCTCTTTTGCTCGCCGTGCACGCAATGCTTCTTCTTGTTGCTCTTGGCGAGAATTTGTCTTCTTTCCGCTCCTCTTGAACTCATCGTAGGCGTTCTTCAGCAAATGCTCTTCATCTTTCCAGTTAGGACCAGCCCGGTGTCGGGCGATCTCGTAATATGTTTCCCCTCTGTATCTCCTTGTGGGATCGAATCCAGCCTGCTCTAAAAGTAACTCGATTACTTTGATGTTCTCTTGCCCAATTGCTGCTAGTATTGGCGTTGCAAATTCGGGTTGAGCGTTAAAAATAGGCCGAGGATCAGGATTAGCGCCTCCAAGACCTAAGAGCAACTGAATCACTAGGTCATGGCCACCTCTAGCCGCAGCAACCATGGCGGCTGGATCATTATATCCCTCCTTTACCTGCAGGATGCGTGCGACAGTTTCCTCGTCTCCTCGTCCCGCAGCCTGTCTAAGTGTCTTATCATCCAGGGGCATGTACAGCAAATCATTTCTCGTCTTTGTAGCACGAACAGTTCCCGTCCTTCGACTTGATCCAGAATTTGTAGCGGGCGAATGCCGTGGGCTATCCGGCGCATGCGAGTCCCTAGCATCTTGATCTTGGTGGGAGTGATGTTCTTCTGAGGTGCGCCTCCGGTCTCCTGCTCGCTTTCTTGCAGCCATAAGTGCAGCTCGGATTTCTTCGGCGTTATCTGTTTCGTCACTCACCCGGTCAATGGGTTCTTCACCGTTGACGTTGGCCTTTCGAGGGTTCACACCGGCGTCTAATAATAGCTTGACGACTCCTAAATGGCCGTTGTCAACTGCATCGAGAAGTGGTGTGTCTTTATCGTAATTGACACAATCCAAATTGCATCCAGCTTCGATTAGAAGTTTGACGATGTCTTCGCATCCATTAATTGCGGCAATTTGAAGAGGTGTATTTCCCGCGTAGTCGGCCACGTTCAGGTCCTCAGGCCTCTCGCGCAGGCGGGTCAAGGCCCCCTCGTACTCTCCTCGAGCGCAGGCGCGGGCTAGTAGTGTCTGGCCGTGGGCATCGAGGTGCTTCTTGTGAGGAGCCATCCTCGCGGGGGATGCATTTGTGTCGGCGGCAGGCGTTGCCAAATTACGTAGTTTAGAGCTGCGAGGGTGGGGGCTGCCGCTCGCGGATGAGTCGTCAGAGTGGTAGTCGGTGGCGTGCAGCGGAGGAGGCAATCGCCTCTTCTTGTGGCCGAGGCCGTTGGAAGAGTAGGAAGGCAGCTGCGAGGATGCACTCCTTCGGTGAGATCGAGAATGTGGCGAGGCGGATCTGTCCTGTGAATCATGGTGTGACTTTGCTGCTAGAGGCTTGTGCTCCTTCTGTGGGCGACCTGAATCGATACTGGCGCTGGTTGTTCGTTGCCGCCTAACCTTGCGGCTCTCGCCTTCGTCGTCGGACTCGACTTTAAGACTTTTGCGTTTATGCGATGCTGTGTTTTCGCCTGGTTTTAATTTCTCGCGAATAGACTTGACAGGTCGCGGATGATTATGTTCAGAGTCGGATGATGAATGAGTGTCATCGGCAAAACGGCGACGCTGCTGTTGCCGGTGATGAGGTGGAGACGCAGGTGCAGAGCTCAAACCACTGGAAGCAGCCGCATCTTTACCCCGTGACAATTTCTCGCGTTCGATGTGGGCCGACGAAATGCGCTTCTTCTTGACAGGGTTGACAGGGTCACCGCGGGCGTAGATTGACGATGACGGTTTTTCAAGTTCTGGACGATAACCAGCAGCCTTGATTGAGGATTTTGGAGCGTCGCCATCGTCATCACCGTCTGCATCACCGTCGCTTTTGTCCTCCTGTCTTACCTTTCGAGCCTTTGACGGGGAATGGCCATCTTTGCCAGGCAAGACGATGGTCTCGGCGTCGGAATCGCGGTCCTCAGATGCATCTTGATCGGCTGCAGATGAAGAATTCGCATTTCGTCGTGCGTCTTTATCCGTGCCTTTATTCTTTTCCTTTTCTTTCTCTTTGTCAACGGGCTCACAAGGCTTTGGGCTTACTGGCGGCGGTGTCGATTTTAAAGTATCGGATTTTGAGTCAGGCCGCTGAGCTGAGTCGCCAGCAGGCCTCGTCTGGTCGGACTGGGCAGCATTCTGCGCATCCATGACATTTACCTGCGAGGACGACTAGCGACTACCACCATTCTGGTGATGATGGCAAAGACAAAGGGTGACGGGGCGATGAACTCGCGCTGGCGATGATGCCTGTGTTCTTAGCCAAGAGCGAAAGCAACGGTCGGCCGCGACGAAAGACGACAATCAAAGAGGCGAATACGAGCGCAGTCAATGAGCACAGGCGATATGGGGGCGAAAAAACAAGGCTGCGCGAAAAGATGAAAAATTGATTCGTGAGGCACAATCGGAGTGTCTGGGAATCGGGTGGTGGGAGGTGTTTAGCGATGTTGAATGAGGTAGGTACGTAGGTGAGCAAAGGTGAAGAAGAAAGAGAGTGAGTGTGAGAGAGTGAGTGAGTGTGAGTAGGTCGATGGTTGGTTGCGGATTGGAGATAGAATTGGGATTGGAAGTGGAGGCTCAGCTCAGGTTGGTTAGATTAAGCCAAGTTGAGTTTAAGTCCAAGACTAGAAGCGGAGAATCGATAATCGCGACCAGGCTGAATCCGAGAGAATCTTGCTTATGAGGAATAGTCAGGTACGTTGTTGTAATGCTGGGGTGAGAGAATGATAATGGAACACAAAGTCTATGGGTCTTATGCCCAAATTGAGATTAAAACAGAGAAAGGGTGAGAGTAAGTGTGAGTGTGATGTGAAGTGAAGGAGAAGAGTGGAAGAATTGGAAACACCAAAAGCAAATGCCCAAGCAAGGCCCCCTAGTTTCAAGAGTACGACATGATTGGCTGACTCTTATTTCGTACTGTCTTTTAGTCTTGTCCGGTCAGACATAAAGACTTAGACCGCAATTTGAACTAATTCAGTCATGAGAAACGATTGGCTTTATTTTAATGAGCATAAAGGTAACTACCAGATGTGCTTCTTCTAGACTGTGTGACATGTCTATTAAGTCTATGCGTAGTGTGATAGCAAGTACCTCTCTTATTTATTGTCTCCTATACTGTTGAACCTTTTTTTTTTTTTTTTTCATGCAATCATCCATCCATCCACTGGAAGCAAGGGACCTCGAGTGCCTAGGCACCTAATTTAGTTTAGTTCAACCCCCTGCGGCAACGAACTTGAAGATGACACCTTGATGTGATTGCCTCACCACTCAAAGTTGGACATGGAGGAACTCGTATATAAACATCAGTTGTTGTTGAATCGGTAACGCATTAAGTTTAAGCGCTCATCATGCTATGATTCGCTCGAGCTTTATCTCCTGACATAAGGATTCGTATGTCTTATTTATGCTATTCAATGTCTACGTAGTACGGAGCTAGGCTCAGTTTCATCACCTTTGCCCCATATTTAACTGTACCAGGGTCTGTCTCTGCCTATTAGGCACATCTAGGAACCTCAACCACTAACAATTACCTCCATCGCTGATCTTGGCTCTAGCACAGCATCAAACTCTCGCTGTGTGGAATCACGGCTGATCAAAGCGTACGGAGTCCTCTGATGCTTCGATGAGCTATTATAACAAGAATATCATGATGGATTCATCAAGTTCCGCCTTGCCAAACACAGTCAAAGACGATGTCTTACTACCCTCCTCTCTGGAACAAGCCAGAATCAGCACTCTACCTCAAACGGCATACTATATCCCTAACTTCATAACCAAGGAAGAAGAGCAAATCATTCTAAATAAAGTTTGTCCCCAAGCAAAACAAATGCTACAACAATTATGGCTCAACTATATGTCTAGATATCGAGCGCTCCTAAGCCAAGATGGAAACAGCTTACAAAACGACGTCTCCAGACATGGCCTTCAGACCTCGTCAACAACAAGCTTCTTGAAGCTCCTCTTCCTACTTGGCTTCAAGACCCAGTCATATCCCGTCTAGTGGCACTATCGGCGCAGGACTCCGCGCCAGGGCACATATTCGAGAACAGTCCTCACAAGAAGCCGAACCATGTCCTTATCAACGAATACCCACCAGGTGTTGGTATCATGCCACATAAGTTAAGTATACATCAAGTCATATGACCTCTTTTCTCTTTCATACTCATATTATACAGGATGGTGCTGCGTATTGGCCCGTCGTTTGTACCGTGAGCCTCGGAGCCAGCTTATGTCTGAACCTGCATCGCAGCAAGGACGACGGCGCTCTTGACCCCGAACCTGTTTGGAGAATCCTCCAGGAACCTCGTAGTTTACTAATCACGACTGACCAGCTGTACGCCGACTATCTCCATGGGATTGCTGATATCGAAGAGGACGTCGACCTGAATGCGGAAACCGTTGCCAATTGGGATTTGCTCCGTTCTCCTAATGCATACGCCAATGGCCAGAATATCCGTCAAACTCGCACTAGCCTGACGTATCGAGATGTCCTTCAAGTATCAAAGGTTGCGAACAAGCTCGGCATATTTCTCAAGCGATGAACGACTCAGATGTGGCTAGAAAGCTAGTAGACAGGCGGGATCATGATCCATCGATCGGCTACCTTGTCTGCACCGAACTTATTCTCATACCATGCCTTGGTACCCTTTGCCGTAGCGCCTAGATTCACAGCCACAAACACAACAGCACTCAAGATGCTCTTGTTAAATATCTCGCCTGGGGGCGCAGCTATCCAAGCAATGGAAAGATACAGAATGCACTCAGCAGTATAGTGGGGGCAGACGAGGTATTTGAACCACCCGTCGGTTGGAAGTGTGTACTTTTTGAGGCTGGCCAAATGTCTGTGGCATTGGTTTTGCTTGAAATACGCCACGAGGTAGAATAGAATAGCTGATAGCAACCTCGGTGGTATTTCAAGCGGCTGGCTGGGAGAATCCCAAGATGCCAAAATTGCGCCTATGGCTTGTCAGTATCTCTGGTGACTAAGTGCCATGTGTTCGTAACGTACTGGAACCCTCAATCCAGACACTAAGGCTTATCACGGAGTAGAATGCAATACCGAGTGCCCAATGAATAAACCACATAGGTGACGCGCCTGGCTTGAACACAAATAAACTCTCAAAAAGCCGCCTCGAACCCTGCAACGCCATGAGCAGCCATGCAATGTAGACCTGCTCCAGGCTCATCGATGGTCCGACAGCCCTGTCCTGCCAAGTAGCAATACTCCTTAGCACTGATCCCCTCGCTATATATTGCCACGCCCAGAATCCTGACAGAGATACTGAGGTGATGTAGAAGTGCAAAAACCACGAGTGAGGCACTTGCCAATATTCCGTCAGGTTTTTCAAACCCGATCTCAATCCTGCAAAGCTCTGCTTCTTTTCGTCCACTATTTTCTTTCTGGACTTTTCGTCTTTCGGTCTTCGAGGACCATAGTCCATCAAAGCGCTGCGGACATCTTGAGGGAGGACCTGTAGGGCCAGAACGAGAGCAGCAGAAAGTACGAAGAAGCTCTGGCACCATTGAGCTGGCGAGAAAGCTGACATTAGGTCAATCAATTGGTTCAGAAGTTCCTCCATTGCTTTCTGAGGATGTTCAAGTCGCGAATATTTGTGATCGAGGGGCAGAAAGGAAGAGTTATTCTAGACACGTTTGTGGTTATCTAACGCGTGTTTTTGGCACAGTGCCAAATACCCCTTCGTGGTCTAACTCCCGGTTTTAACACTGTACGTATACAGCAAAGGTCAACTGGAGACCTCCCGGGTGGGTTGAAGGAAGGTTGCAGAGCCAGCTGCTGAGCTGAGAAGAGAAGAAGAGAGGTAATTGGTATTTATGTTGCTTGGTTGAGGTAGCAATTGCATCATTGAGGCAGCTGAACTCAATACTGATCATTAACCATTAATATCCCGGTCTGTATAGAGGCTATACTGTTTAAACCTTTATTGATGAAGTTAAAAAGTCAGAGGCTATCTTGTATGGTTAAAAGCTATATTAGAATGAAAAGAAGAGAAAGAAAAAGAAGAAGAAGAAAGTATATATATAGATATGTGAGCTACCTATCTTGGGTGTTGGCTTCGTTTTCGTGAGAAATCACTTTGAATGGAGCATGAAGCCATGGCAAGTATCAATGCATCGGGGTTTGTTCATTTCAGATGTACATTCCGGTTCTGCATAATTTCATAGACTCTAGCCCCTAATATCCACATCACTAATAAGTTATGTTTTCGCAACCGCACCGATATTGGGGTGATAGGATGAAGTGGTTAATCGAAAAAAAAAAAAGGAATGTCATGTTAAGGGAATATATATATTTATCTATATAAGAACATGATCGTTTGTTTCAGAGATGTGTCAGCGGTTCTCAAAGTGTTATAACCTACCCTGGAGACCCGAGATGTGAGCTTCACAACTCACAGCTATCACGACACTACCACTGAAGAGATTATATTTAATGTCGTTCAATATGCAAATACTCAAGGAGATCGCTTTTAATATCATTAGACCGACTAGAGGACGGTAGTATGGCATATTTCCCCTCATACGACCAGCGATACTGCTCCTGTCCACATAGTAAGGTCACAATTGTCAGCTTTATAGAGGTAATTAAAGAAACAAAACCATTTCTCGCTCACTCCACATTCGGAAAACTCAAGCTATTGGATATTGATGTGCAAATTCAGAGGGGGTCATGGTAAAGCTCACGATGCACTAAGGGGAGAAAATGTTGGAGTATCAATACAAAGCAGCTTCTGTGTAGCGAGTGACAGTCTAACCAATAATACAATAACCAAGCGAGTGTGTGTGTGGAAACAGTAAACACCAAGCCCATTCAGAGAATAAAAGTACAACCCAAACCTCCATCCCATGCCCAGACCCAAACCCCATCACCACTTTTAACCACCAATCTCCAAAACTTCAGATCCCTAAGCAAACACTCTTTAGATACCGGAGCCGAAGTTCTGGCAGCGGCTGCTGAAGTTGACGTTGGCGTTCTCCCAGAGACAGTCGGCGTACTGGATAGAGCACTTGTTCTGAGCACTCTGCCACTGATCATTGCCAAAGAGGTTGAAGAAGCGAGGTTCGATGCCGGACTTCTCAAGAGCACGCTTGTGGAAGTGAGAGTGAGATCGCTTGTTGAAATAGTTGCTGTTGTCGCTGCGGGTGTTGAGCTTCTTGCAGCTCTGGACATAGGTACCGACACAAGCATTGTACTGGGCCTTGCAGGCGTCAGCACAGGCGCTGGACTGCTGGTTGCGGCGGTAAGAAGAGCAAGAGTTGGAGTTAGTGTTGGTGTAGAGCTTGAAGGGGTTCTGGGAGAAGTCGTTCTTCAAGTCGTTACAGGCAACAAGAGGCAGCTCAATACCACCGACAGGGTTGCCAGGGCCATAGCCCCAGATGTTGGAGCTGGGCTGTTGGCAAATATTGGTGGGTTGAGGAGCACAAGAGGTGGCAGCAGCAGAAGAAGTGGTGGAAGTGCTGGTAACAGCACAGGGATAGACGTTGGTAGTAGTCGAGGCACTGTTACCGCCAGTGGGGGCGTTGTTTTTGATACAGCCAAGCTTGTTGCAGCTACGGCCACGAGAACAAGAAGAAGCACAGTAACCCTGAACACCATCACACCACTTGGAGAAGTCGAAGCAGTTCAGAGCGCCGGGCCAGCCAGCGTTCTGAAAGCAAGCAGCAATGTTCTTGGCGCAGTTGTTGTAGGCGGTCTGGCAACTATTCTGGTCTTGGAAGTCAGGCACAGAGGGAGCACACCAGTTACCACACTTGTACTCGCAGGAGTTGGGCACGACAACAGTAGAAGTGCACATAACAGGGCCAGTGGTCGTGCTGCAAGAAGTAGTGGTGGTGGTGGGAGGCTTGTTGGTGCTAGACTGGCCGTTTCCGTTGGTGGAAGAAGGATTAGAAGGCCCAGGGAGGTTGTTGGCAGTAGAAGAAGGACCATTGACAGTTGAGGAAGGGTTGAAAGGCCCAGAAGGCTTGCCTGTGGTAGAAGACTGTCCATTTCCAGTAGTGCTGGTCAGAGTGCTCAAGGTTGTGGAAGAGCTGGCGACAACCGAGCCGGTGGCGGAGGAGCTGGTGATAGAGCTGGTGCTTGAAGAGCTGGAAGTAGCGACGCTTGAGGTGGTGGCTGAGGTGGTAGAGGTAGACGACCAGAGAGAAATAGAAGCAGAGGCAGAGACAGAGTTGCTTGGCTTCCAACCGCAAGGCTGAAGAGAAAGCAGATCCTCAGCCACGTAGACACTCAAACGACTGGCTCCACCGCAAAGTAGGGTATTGTCACCGTTGCAAGGGACGTTGCAGTCACCAACGTCAGCCTTGACAGTGTCGTTGGCCAGGACGTTACCGCAATAGCATTCACCACCATATTCAAGACCAGCAAAAGGGAAGCCCTGATCAGCGCAGGCAGTCAAGCAACTGGTGGGAGTCATCTTAGAGCCATCAATATCCATAGGCCAGGTCAGAGCACGGCCCTTGGAGGAGTTGTCAGTGTAGCAACCATTAGGCTTGTAACCAGCAATAGACTGGACAGCTCCCTGGACCTTAGTAACAACTCCGCCAAGATTGGTGATCTTAAAAGTGGGATCCTGCCAGATGGAGAAGGCGCTGTCACTTCCACAGGCCTCAGCGTTATCAGCAGTGCAGGGATAGTTACACTGGCTATCGGGGAGTTGAATACCACCAACGGTGGAACCGCAGTAACAGACACCATAGTACTTGAGACCAGCATATCGGAAGCCGTTACCCTTGCACTCGGAAACACACTTCTCGACAGTCATGTTATACTGATTCTGACCGGAGCGGTAGATGAGAGCACCACCCATGTGGCCCTCAACACCATCCATGTAACATCCAGATGCAACATATGGCTGAAAAGGGTCAAGGCAGGGCGGATAGTCAATATGAGTGGCCTGTGCAATGCCGGCCAAGGCGATAGTCGCACCAGCGACAATAGTTCGAAGCGAGAACATGATATTTTTGTTATCAAATGAGAGGATAGAGAGTTGCGAATAGCTGTCGAGGTTGTTGAGAGCGATGTCGGATATCGGTCGCCTCGACGACGTTGCAAGCAGTCTTGGTGTTTAAAGAGAGTGGTGCCTCAGGGCAAGTAAAAGAGAGAATGGGATCCGAAGAAGAGAGTGTGAGAGTAAGCTGATTGCTTGAGAAGCTGCTGTTGGATGAGAAGAAGAGACTGGCTGTGGCATGGGGGATTCGAGGTTTTTTATCCTTTGCAATCATTCCACGACTACTTAAATAAACTCGCCTCGCCTCTCGACCGTATCAACGAACTCACAGAATACTAGCCAGCCATAGACCCAGGGACCGGAAGCCCCGTACTCATCCACAATGCCCCAAATGCACTGAATAGCATCATGATACAAAAAGCGCCAGTGGACGCCGATGAGCTCGTGGCATAAAGAGAACAACTTTGCCTAAAGCGGGCACCGTAGACAGACGCCACTTAGCGCCCAACACACGCTAAACTCGAAGACAGTATCATTCAGCCAGTTCTACTAAGGACGAGACTATCCGCAACAGCTCAGCCGGGTAGGATCCTCTTGCTAAGTTGGGTGGGGGATCATGAGGTGGGCGACTTGAGTCCCCCATAGGGGCTCGAGCTGTTGAAACTAGTCAGTCAGGCGAGAGACAGCAAGGCGTGGGATACCGATCCTACAGCAAACACTTGAGTTGAACAAACTTCAGAGGTGAAGCTCGATACACGTGGAGACGCCGAGGGTCCAGACGTGACTGATGGCGGTCGACTCTCGGAATGGCTTCAGAGGCGTCTTTAGGGCCCTGCAGCTCTCCCGCCTGTTCCTGCAGCTGCGGATGCAGGCACAATCCGGATCTCTAGGTCTTTTTCAGAGAATCAGGAAGGCCGAGGGTTGATCCACTCATGTCACTTGGAATTATGATGTGAGTGCAGATCCAACTCTGGCATGGTTTTGTGATATAACAATCCCATGTGATAAAACAAACGAGTTGTTTCATAGAGACAGCAGGAGAAAAAGCACCGTGTAAATTTCTCCGAATGGAATATCTGGAGAAGATCTTGGTCCCTGCAAGAGACCCCATCTTCCAGACCAGATGAACTCGGATCTGCAACGAGATCATATTCCAAATTCCCCAATAGGGCGTTGCCTTTCGATCCGACCTACGATAGATGAACAACACCGCGGTAGTGCTATCATGGCTCTGGCCCAGCATATCTGTGGCTAGCTGGTTGTTCAGGTGGAATTCAGTACTTGCTGGCGTGGTGTTGGCTGGTATTATTAGTACAATAACTTATTCAACGCTGTCATACTTGGTATGATAAGCCGCAATTGGTTCTTGATATATTACTAATTGTCGGAAGATCTATGCCGTCCGGTCTGGCCGTTCCCTTCGATCGCCGGATTTGGTCAAGTTTGAAGGATATCGAATATTTTTTTAGTTTGGCAGTTTCTAGAGAGGATTTCGTTTAGACTTTCAGCCACAAGAGGACCGTCAATAGTATGAATTTCCTGTTATGGACAAAGGCAGGCAAAAAATTCTTATCTTTTGGGGTTGTGAGGAAGAACTTGTGGTCGATGATGAAGTTGAAGTTGCTTCTAGGTGTTATATGCACGTGACCGTCACTTACATGGATACCTAGACTACATGCTACCAGTATAGGTATCAACGGAATCAACAACCTAGATAGGATAAAAGGTGAACATAGGAGATTGGATGTGTCTAGCATTAATGTACAATGTTAACTGAATTCTTGAGTCGGTTTGATTACACCCACTCGCGATGATCAGTCAGGGTTTCTTCCATTAGCAAACTGTATGACGCCTCATTCAAAACTATTACCGTTTGTACCTTGTATAAGCTTTTTTGATCACGTTCAAACCAAGTACCCATCAGTGAAACTGCTGACCTGTTGAAGAGACCAGTCTCGCCAATGGCCTCTTAGTTTCAGATACAACCGTTGAGCTTCACTAAATAATCCCGAGGATCCAGGAACCAAACTCAGTTTCACACTCAATTATTCGTCCGGATAGAGCGGACATTCAAGCTTATTGATCGATGACATTTCATTAGTCCTAACGTGCTCATATCATGCTCCTAGTCTCAGTAAATCCGTCTTTAGACCTAATCGCGATATCATCATAATGTCTCGGCGAAGAGATGTCCGCTTAACTGACTCGCGAATCATTTGTATTTCAGGACGAACGTTTCAAGCCTATAGAAACCGGCACCAACTGCCATATGACGAGACAGCGACTCACTACTCCGGGCAACAAGATCGTCTACTACTTTAGTTAACCCTTCAAACCTGACAGCCACATTTACCTTGAAAAAACTTGTGCAGGTACGAGGAATGCAAACTAATAGATAACAGGTCTAGGCAAGTTGTGGCACTTGATTGTTTGTTAAAGTTGTAAGAAATCATCATTCGTCTACCTCATGATATATCCTGCCCCTTAGATAACCAATGAGCTCGACTGCTGAAAAAACGGTTGTAACATGGTGCTCGTATGCGCTTAGTCTTGAATTGATTCATACTACTACTACTTTTCCTTCCATGCTACGGAGAACAAGAAACCAAATCCTGAACGCCTTAATAGCAAACTATGCATGCCCGACTGCGATTTCTCTCCCCTATCTGGTACGCTTATTTGTTCCTCAGGTGAGGAGGAACCCACTTACCAGTCGTTCGTGAAGGAGGCAGGGATTCCGCAGGAGGAGCGGGAGACTGCTTTCGATCCTCCTCAGCACGGCCAGAACCGCTTCGGTCCATAGGTGGCGCACCACCCCGAGGCGCGAAGCGAGGGGGAGGAGCAGAAGATCCTGCATCAGCTCCGCCACCAGCGGCTTGCTTGGCAGCCTCACGCTCTCGCCAGCTAGGCTTGCCACCAGCCAGGTTGAGTCTGGGAGGACCACCAGCAGAAGGTCGGTCGTTGGAATCAGACCTCTCAGCAGGGGGTGCTCGAGAAGGAGGAGCATCACCAGCCTCACGGTTGGCGGCCTCACGTTCCCGCCATTTGCCGGAACCGAAGACAGGTGGTCTTCGGCCCTCGGATGAATCTGTGCGCTCTGGTCCACGAGAGAAGACACCAGGTCCTTGGGCCTTCTCGGCCTTGCGACGAGCCAGAGCCTCTTCTTCGCGTCGCTGTTGAAGAGCAGCCTTCTCCAACATCTCTTGGCGTTCCTTCTCTCGTTGCTCCTTGAGCTTGGCGAGCTCTTCCTTGCGCGCCTCTTCCCGAATGCGCTGCTCCTCCTTCTCGCGAGCTGCACGTTCTTCGGCTTCGCGGAGCTCACGCTCCTTCTCCTCACGCTCGCGCTTCTCACGAAGACGTCGGTCGCGGACCTCCTTCTTGCGCTGAGCGATCTGCTTCTCAAGCTCACGCTCGGCGTCGCGACGGCGCTTCTCAAACTCATCGCGGCGGCGCTCATGCAAAGAGTCACGGAACTCCTCGTACTGAGGCACCAGTCGGCTAAGTCGGTGCTTGAGCTCAACGCTCTCTTTGTGTTTCTGCTCAGCATCTTTGAGGGTTTGGGCCTTGACAGTCTCATAGATCTTGCGGTCCTGCTCAATCTGCTTGGCGTAATCCTCGTGCAGCTTCTTGGCTTCCTCCTTACGGAAAGCACGTTCAAGATGATCAAGTCGCTTGCCAGTGATGCGAAGACGCTCGTTGACATCATTCTTCTCACGCTCGAGCTGAGCTAGCTTCATGGCACGTAGGCGGTTGCTGTCAAGGTTGTCAAGGTCCTCCAGATCGATATCGATAGCCTTATCGCCAATCTTGAGATCAGCGATCTGTTTCTTGAGTTCCTCCTTGCGAACTCGGTCACGCTCAGCCTTGAGGCGCTTGGCCTCACGCTCCTTTTGCTCATTGGCGAGACGCAGATCCTCAGCCTCTTGGAGAGCCTGCTCACGAAGTCTCTTCTGACGTGCGTTCTCCTTCTCCTTCTTGGCTTGGATCTCA
Organism: Fusarium algeriense; assembly: GCA_002982035.1. Taxonomy (NCBI): domain Eukaryota; kingdom Fungi; phylum Ascomycota; class Sordariomycetes; order Hypocreales; family Nectriaceae; genus Fusarium; species Fusarium algeriense. The sequence goes on along the minus strand of PVPY01002086.1, from coordinate 5,454 downwards.
GAAGCAACCTCCTTGCGCTTCTGGATGAGATCCTTTCGAGAAAGAATAGCCAGATGCTCCTCCTCAGCACCAGCCTTAGCGCGGGCGAGGGCAGCCTCGCGGGCTTCAAGGCGTCCCTTGTTGAAGCTAGGGTCAACATAATGGCAGGTAGTGAAGAGAGATTTGGCGAGGCGGGTAAGCTGGGAGCGGACAATTTCGGAGGGAGTGCTCTGAAGACGCTGGACAGTACCAGTTTCAGACTCGGCAGAGCCTGCAGAAGATCCGCCGTGGCTAGCCTTGGAAGAAGAGAAGACATCATTATCGAAGCTCAGAACACCTGTGGCATGGGCCATGCGGACGGAGAGATCACCCTTCTTATTACCGTTCATGATGAATTTCTCGATAGTTCCACGAGTGACTTGGTAGGGCTCAGGGAATTGGGCCAGACTCTCAACGAAAGACAGGTCGACGGTTTCGTAGACCTGGGAAAGCTGTTGGAACAGACGGGTAAGGATGACCTGCTGAAGAGGGAGAATGTACTTCTCCATCTCAGAATCGGCACCAATCTTGGTCAGGATAGGAGAGATCTTCTGGCAAATGGACAGGGGGTGGAAGTCAACCTCAAGGATCTCGTAGAGCTCCCGAATCTCAGGACGAGCGCGCTGGAGAAGGGACTTTGAGAGGGCATCCCGGAATAGTCTAGCACGAGTAGGAGCCTGAGACATTCCAAGAAGGTGAGTCAGGCGGGAGTTCTTGTTCTTCCTGGCCTCGTCAAAGTCAACCATGGCACCTCGAGATCGGGAAGTGCTGATAACGGGAATGGCAAGGGCTGAGAGCACGACGAAAGAGGCGGCCTTCTGGAGCTCAGCTTCGGACGCAGGGGGGTTGTCAGCCTTCTTGCCCTGGCCAGTGGCAACCAGGACAGAAGACTGGCGGAGGAGAGTGTAGTATCGCGACCAAGCGGCAGCATGGAAAAGGTAGTTCTCGCCGACAAGGAAAATTCGGGTAAGCTTCTCGTAGTAGTTGGCCATCATGACGTTCTTGGGAGGTCGCTTGCTGAGGCTAAGGAGAGTGTGGACATCCTCAACACTTCGGAAAGCCTCCTGCCAGAGCTCGAGCTCGACAGCAACATTAAGCTGTTGGAAACGGGTCTCAAGGTGTCGCTGGAGAGTGTCGGGGTCGCTCAGATTGATAGCGTGCATTTGAGAGGAGTACTTGGCAGCAGTCTGCACATGATTTCGGAGGAGCTCGCAGAGACGGCGGAACTCGGTCTTGCGAGTATACTTGAGGCAGAAGTCGAAAGCCTGGGTGGCAGTGCTCTGATAGAGGATCTCGAGACGAGCATTGTTTCGGAGAATGTCGAGAACAGTTCGGTAGGCCTCCCAGAGAAACTTGAGCCAAGGAGTGACGATAGCCCGGTCGGTACGGTCTCGGGACTGCTCACCAGAGACAGTGGCAAGGAGGATGGATTCTGGGGTCTCAGTGGCCTCAAGATCGTCGATGTTAGAGGTGCCGGCAGTAGCGTCAATGCTCTCCTGAACTTCGTCGGCCTTTTGCTGGGCGGCAGTGACCTTTTCTACTGCGAGCTCGATGAACTTCTTAAGAACCAGCTGTGATGAATATGTCAATATCAAAAATTCAACGGCACCAACCCTGTATTGATGCACGCACCTCGATGGTAGCAATATTTGTGTTCTGAGAAATATTCTTGTATTGGTACAAAGCATCCTTGGCAAGCTTGCCCTTCTTCTGTTCGACGGAGAGCTCGACGAGGAGGAGCATCACAGGCTCCAGCGACATAATAGGGACATTTCGAGAGCGCTTGTTGGTGATGTGCTCATGGAGCAGGGTCAAGGCGGCGGAAGCCTGGCCAACTCCGATGAGTTCGTGAGCCCTCTTGAGAACATTCTCGGGCTTTTGGTGCGGCGGAGGAGGCTATCAAAAACTTCAAGTCAACATCATGACGGATTTAGTGTGGAGGAGGGGTAAAGTTCCAATAGAGATAGGGCTTGAGTCACGGAAACCGGGACAAAGGAAGGCAAGTAGTTCGACGTACCATGCTGGGCAACCTCCTCTGTATATGACTTGACTGAGAGAGGAGATTTATTGATGATGATCCGAGATCGATCAGCCGGTGGGGAGGTGCGCTGAGGAATTCGACCGGCACTCGTGATGGTGTTGCGACGACGTAGGTTGAATTTTTCGATTTTCGTGTGTGGCCGCTACGGTTGCGAGGAGGGGCTACTGCCGCGCTTACCTCAGCGGTTTTGAACGTGATGTGGCTGTCGGGCTGTGAGCTCAGTGGCCGTGCACGAACTAGCCACATGATGAATTGAGTGGAGTGGAACAGGAGTATATCATTTTTAATCACTTTCTTTGAACAAGCCAGGATAGAAGGTTATTTCTTGAGATCTATCTGTCGAACTCTAGGAACAAGTCTTTGTGGGCAACCTGCTTAAACATTCAGCAAACCCAATCCAGAGGTTATTGACGAGCCTATAACATTAGGTGGAGATCTAGGAAACTGCTGAGGTGCCTGATGAAATGGACTGAATGTAAATAGAGTTATACTTTCTGTTAACATGGAAATCATAAGCTTCTTGAAGTATATAAAGACCTTTCTAGCCTCTGAATATAACGGTAACCTTTGCAGCTTGATGTAGGTATGTGAGACAGAACTTCAGAGGCCCATGCTCCTATCCAACTGGATCAAGAACGCAGTCTGTCAGTCATCCAAAGAATAATCGGAAGCTCATCTCTTGTGTCGATTGCACCTTGAAAATCCAATTGGTACGCGCCTGTACTTTAATATGGGACGTCCAAAAAGAGCTCAGAAATGTTGAAATGATTATAAGAAAAGGTTTCCAAAGTTGATGAAGTATGTTCAAACCTCTTATTGATATCACAGAAGATGCGATTCTCATATCCTCATTCCATGAGCATCGTGATAGGGAGAATCGTTACTGCATAAGGTGTACTTTGGTTGAGACCAATGGCGAGGTGGCAGAATATCTACATAAGCCCTTCCAGGTCTAGTATGTTAGAATATATTCCTGGGGAGAGTTGAGGTTCTTGCGTTTCGGTCATAATACACCGATCCTTGCATGTCCTTGCGAATGATGTTAGATAGTCCCAGCTGGATGGTGTTGATCATACGTTTCACGTGTTCTGACATTTCGGAAGTCATCAAAGGTACGGATGCACATAAGGAGGAGATGAGGTGGTAAACTGGCCAGGGGTAAAAGCAGGTACCTGGACCGGGGATCGTGTGAAAAAAACGCCGATGCACCGGGCTCGAACCATGTCAATAGGAGAGAGCCTGGAGAGGTGCAACCATCAGCCCATAAGCCGAACTTGCTTGGTGATTGATATGGGGAGTAGAGAGCTAGGAGAAACTGGACAACTATTCATCAAGTTATTTGCTAAAACCAGAATTATCAAAAGCGAAGCACACTCTTGATATAGAATTGTTTCACTCTGCGGTGAGCATGTGAGGTTGTAGCAAGCCCCAACCCCAATGCAACATTTCACGACAATTCGAAACAGAACACAACTCTGGTAGGGCTACACAGCCCTTCTTGAAGCTGTAGCCCGGAGAGACCAAGGTATCGTGACTGCTGTGCCGTTACACAAACCATTTTCAGATAGAACCTGTGTCGCCAAGACGGGTCTCATCTTAATGACTGCAGCATTGGTGGATCTTGTTGGTTTCTTTTAGCAGAGTCTTGGCTTTATTAGCAGACCATACGTATAGTGAAAAGTTAATAATTAATAAAACAGAGAAATTATGAAATAAACAGCCCAACTCGTCACTAATTGTTTGTTTCCGAAAGCAACATACGATTCCGCTTCGATGCCATTGCTTTATCCCCCACTTGGATGGTCGTAAAAAGGACTCGAGAGTCAAACAAATGCTTCTCCTAAACCCACCAGGAAAAGCAACCCCTTTATGTATGCAGGCCGCTACTGCAGCGTTCCGAGAGCGGGAAGTGACAGAAGCAGAAGAGCAGAGGCAGAGGCTCTGAGAGCCTCGAACTTGATTGGAACAAGAGAGCTAGGGGCATATCCAGGAACGGGCTCACAAAGGCCGTGAACGTGTCGCTAAGTGTCTGCTGTGGTATCCTCGGTTCTAAGCTTGCGAGCACCCGAGACGAGACGAGTTTTTTATTTTATTTTTTTGGAGGGTCAAGAGCGAGCTCGGCCTTAAGTTTTGTTAGCGGGCCTCGGGATGTCAGAAGACTTAGGGCCTTAAATTAGGAAACAAAAATAAACCAACTAACGAGCCGACTGAGTTTATCCTAAACTTACCTAAATAATTTTGTCACTTAAGACCGAGGTCTTAAGTTTTTTACCGTCCCCAAGGCGGGCAATGTTTCCGTACCTGGACGGCTGGACCTGTGCTTTTCGAGCTTGGACTTGATCAACGTGACTTTCATTCTGCCCCATTGTTGAGATGAAGAAGATGGCGTATTGCTTTCAACTTGTGTTCTAATGGCAGATCTTCCCGCTTTTGCCGAATTGATTAAATTTTGATGATACTCATCTTTTGTGGCTTGGGGTGATCTCATGGAAGATACCTGACAGATAAGCTACCTCGTAGCTATTGACGCAAGCGGTCGGAAGTTAGTGTCATTCAATCATTGCTTTACCACCAAAAATTGAAGAGATTGACGCGGTTCTTTCACTCGCTCAGTCTTCTTGGCTTGGAGGGTTGCTGATTCAGGTTCCTCTCCTCATAATTTGAAAGGCAATATCAAGTGCCTGTAGCTTTGCAGCTAGAGACAGCTTCGGGGGGCCAAACACGGTTCCGCAGCCCCACCAAAGCCAATCACGCGAGTTCTATGGCTCAATTGAACGTCCTTTTGCCATGGATGCTTGTCTGCTGCAATAAGAGGAGCATAATTAACTCGTTACTTATGAGCAGTAACAATGCAGATAGATCAGGGGCTGGGCTGTCCTCGCTGATTTAGACGAGTCGTTGTGAGGCTGGGACCTAGGATATCTACAGTATGATCATGATAAAACTCTGTTGTTGATATGTTCCATCTGAGTCAATTGGCTCCATTCAACATCTTGAAGATTATGTCTCGTCTCCTTATCCCATCTCATCTCATCAGCCCCCAGCAAGGTCTAACTAAGGTCCCTAAATGGGGCCCCCCAGCAGCTTCCCCTACCCCCCAATTTCAATGCCAGGGCTCCCGCAGTACAGGAAGAGCCACAGCTTCGAGTGCACGAGCCACCAAGCGAATCCGCCTAAGGAAGCCCCCAGAGGGGCAGAACATTGCTGATCACTCACTGGTCCATTGTTACCAATTATGGCTCCACTATTCGATCTAAACCTAGCTTGTCCTAATGCTGGTGTTGGTGCTTCCCGCAACTTGGACCTGCTGCTGGCTTTGGGTTAGGTAGACCGTACCTACCTAGCTCGGGGGTTTCCACTGTAGTGCAGTTTCCCCCCCTACCATCCCCCAGGCC
>PVPY01002083.1:0-17314 GCA_002982035.1 Fusarium algeriense | reverse complement strand
TATCGAGTTTATACGGTACTCCTCATTCATCATTTGTCAATTATTGACCGTTTGAAGGGCCCGACGAATCAAGTGTGATGAAGCCAAGCCAGCTTGTCAACGGTGCTTGACTTCCAAGCGAGAATGCCAAGGCTATCCCCGTGGCGCATATCCAGACTCGGATGACTCTGCATCAACGGCTTTATCGCTAGTATCGGCCTCTTCTTCACCATCCGATTCCTCCTCCTCGCTATCATCCATGACCGTCGTTTCATCCCTCAGGTCCCTCGCCTTCAATCCACAATGTCTTTCAAGTCCGTTCGTCGATCTTGGATGTAAAGTTTTGGTCCAAAGCCCCCGCCGCGCAAGAAACGACACCGAACAGACTTTCTGGTCCCGCACCGTACCTCAACTATGCCAATCCATCCCGTCAGTGCGCGCCGCTATCGAAGCATTCGGCACATCTTACAGCGAATACGTTCTTCGTGGCGCATCTCCTTGCCCAGGCTTCGAAACTACCAAGCGCTACTCACATGCTTTGAGACTGATTCAGCACGATCTGGCCACGTTGCCGCATGGGCCTATTCCATGTGTCGTTGCTTGCCTCTTCCTTGGACTTGTAGAGGCCATGCAACAGAGACTTACCCATGCGCTGGTACATCTTCAAGGGACATTCTCCCTGATGTTGTCTCTGACTGATAAACATCTTCTTGCTGAGGTTGATACCAATGGTATTGCATCGCTCCTGAAGAAACTTGACCTCCACGTTGCGACCTACGCCGTATCTCATCCCCCAAACCTTCCGGTAAAGCCATTTGTCATGGATGATGTCCTCACAACTTACCCTCCAGATGGATCGTTGTTTACAATCCTACACTCGACTTATCACTTTACTGCCAAGGCATTCCCTTACAAGTACACCAGTCGTCGAATTATCCCACCCGAGCTACTTATCGACCAAGGCCGCCAACTCTCCAACTTGAAGCAATGGCTAGCATGTAACGAACTGCCTTCCACTTTAGATGCCGAATCTCACGAATCATTGGTCGTTCTTCGCTCACAATGCCTCGCCGCATTGATCAACACAGCGACTATTCTCGAGCCTAGGGAAACAGCGTACGATTGCTACGGCCCAGAGTTCCAAGAGATAATCACCTCGATTGAAGCTTTGTTTTTGAGTAAGGACCTGCAGAGTGCGCCACGACACAATATACAAAGCTCATTACCGTCCTTTGTTCCGGAGATGGGCATCATTCACCCATTGTATTTAACAGCGAAGAAATACAGGAGTCCATTCTGGCGGCGAAGGGCATTGAATCTCATACTCAGGAGCGGAAAAGAAGGTCCATGGTGTGCTGAGACCGAGGGATCTCTTATAGCAGCCATCATCAAATTCGAAGAAGGGAATTTCGATAAGGAATCACTTGGTCCGGTGATGATTTGCAGTACTGCAGAAAGTCCAGCAAGTATTCCAGAGGAGAGAAGAATGAGTTCCTTTTGGGCAAGTGATCCTGAGGGAGAGAATGGAGAATGCACCAAGATTACCCGGAAGAGATATACAAGGATCCGTGCTTATAGATGTCGCGACATAGATGGGTTATTGCTGGATGATGAAGGACAGAAACCGAGGGACATTCCATGGATAGACTCCGAGTGGTGGGAGGGACAGGATGAACCACTCGAAATGATGTTTTTAAATGGGATTGGGTCAGTATGAAATAGTTGGAGAATTAGAGCAACGCTACGAGAGTATCTATTGTCACCATGAAGATCGCGGGTGATTTCTTGCAGCAATATCGGGGTTTGGGCTCACGATAGAGTACCAAAGCTTTTTAGAAGCTAACCGACGAATGACTAGACATTTAGTTCTATCGACATATCTAGCTTAGGAAGCCCTTCTATTGTTGGCCCGATGCCAACTAAGCACTACTATCCCTTATACCCATCACTCCTTAGTGCACGTCTCCTCCTTAGCATTCAGATTCGTGATAACCGACGCTTCACAAAAGACAAAACCAGCAGCCTCAAGGAACACAGCGGCACCGGCAGTAAGAACATCGACAGCTACAGCAGCTGTGCCACAGGCAAAGACCTCAGCAATGGCCGTAGTAGATGCGTTGAGGCGACATCGTTTGCAGGCTTCGCTACAATTTGCCTCATCGATCAGAACTCTTCCACGACCTAGACCGCCTTCAATAGCTTTGGCCGCATCTTCGCGGGCTTCCTTGAGGACCTGCTCGTTGGCGGCGTTTTGGCGCTTGGTAAGGCCCGCGGGAAGGGTACCGGCCCAGGCAGAAGCGGCGAAGAGGGTGCTGATGATGATTGAGGCCTTCATTTTAAAATTCTGCTGATGTCAGAATAGGATCAGATATTTGTTTAGTGTATGGGGGTGTAGACTTACTGGAAAGTACAAGACCGGCTTGTTATAAACAGAATGGATATAAAAGGTCGAGGAAGGGTTTAATGGTGCAATGACTGGAGGATGTGTGAGCTCTGTGTTGACTGGAATGCTTATCTTTATACTCAATAAGAGTTGTATAGTCATACCAACAGCCTCATTGGACAGGCCAGGAATAGGCCTTTGTCTCCTGTGAAGTAAGACCCAGAAGCACGGCTATTCCAAAAGTATCCAAAGGCATGATTGGCGAGTCATGAGCTTGCATATCGTCCTGCCTCTATTGTCTGTCCGACCCAATATGAGACAAGTTAAGCATTCTAAACCATCTCGAGAACCGGATTCCTCTTCATCCGAGTTAATCTTGAATTGAAATAGAGTTTCTCAGAATTAAGGTTCAAGGTAGAAAAGAAATATGCAAGACCTCAGACAAGACTGCGGAACCTGCCGAGCAAATGCAGCAATTCAATCATGCATGAACTTTTGGCGGCGGTTTTATTGACCTAAAAGGGGCCGATGCAGATTAAGCATATAAATAAGCATGCATGTGAAACGAACCGCACCTGTGATCTGAAATAAACTCTAAATATCGAATGAAGAAATATAGTTCAGTGATAATACCCGTTTTCCTTCACAATTGCCAAGACTGGTTTCGGGTATCTTGGCAAACTCCCTCTCGAGTTCGCGATGAATTATGACGGGACCTCAGACGTTCATGCGCCAAGAGCTTTATTGTATTTTCTATCACACTTTATTCAAGCTTGGATAAAGGCGCTTAGATAACAGATCAAGTTATATATTTGTCAAAGGCAAAGGTTTCGATATGAAGAGTTGTGGACTTGCGGTGACATGGTCCAAGCCGCGTCAGGGAAGAACAAGTCAATTGACAGAAACAAGCCAATTGAGAGAGAAATTATATCTATAAATCACTTATCCTAAATTTATTCTATTTTAGAAATTCTCTTCTAAACTTTTTTTTTTCCCTATATGGTTCCTGAATTGAGCATTATTATTAAGTCCATCGTCTTTCTTTTACTTCAAATTGCCTAGTGAGTAAATAAAGTTTTTCTGAAGCATAGGTGACACGGTCTCGGATTTTGTCTGTGCCGAGCCTATAGCAGGGCAGCAGTTTCAGGAAATCTCAACCTTAAACCTTGTTATTCTTTGCGAACTGGATTCTTTTTTAGGAATGTGAAGAATTATTCTACGCTTTGCCGTCGCTGAAACGGGGCGATGTTGCCGTCGACCGACTTCAGACGAAGCTGGTGTTCGTGAAACTGTTGGTAAAGGCCTTAACTGACTCGCCGCAAGGTGTTTTAGTATCTACTCAAACTGCAATCGAAGTCTCGGGGTTGTTGATGAATATTGAAAGAGACAATTGGAGGAATTAGGTACATAGTTTGACTCGCGCCAACTATAAGAGTTGCTTCATTTCTCGACTACAATATCCAAAAAGCATTATCAACAGTTCACTTCCTCATAAACATTCTTTCTCTTTTCAACTTTCAATACCCTCGTCTCAAGGTAAATTCATCATAAAAATTCCTTCCCCGACAAAGTCTCACAGAATGGTAGCGTCTTCGCACAGGTTAAGCCGGTCTTACCAACATCATCACAATGAAGTTCTTCACTATCGCTCTCCTCTCTTCCGTCACGTAAGCCGTTCCCCAAACGTTATCTACCATTCTTTCTAACACCATACAGCACTGTCATGGCCATTGACTGTTTCTGCATCTCCAATGATGACGACGCCGCCGCTGGCCGCCTACCTCAGCGCAAGTTCAACCTTAGTGGTCGTTGTGAGGAACTTGGAGGTAGAGTCGATCTCGAGGCACGTGTCTGCAAACTCCTTCCTCAGGCTAGCCCTTTCACTGAGCAGGATTGTGCCATAGACTCTGGCGATCGAGTCTTGGTCCCAAACTGCGTTGCTTCTATTATCTAAGTGGTTTAAGAATGGGTCCGGATAAGAGATGTTTTTTCAGGGTACCGAGCTATTATAATTGCAATGGCTTGACTTGGGAACAGTTATTCAATAGTCATACGTGAGAAATAAACTATCCAAGTGAATCAGTACATCTCGTGGCCCCATCTACATAATAGGCTATGCAAGTCTACTTTTTCCAGAACATCAATCGCATGCCCTTCTTCGGGACCCGAATTAGCCAATATGCCATCAACGCCGCAACAACATCAAACACAATAAATACCCACAGAAGACCAAAGTTTCTCCATCTCTCACTGTAATGAATATCCAGAGTGCCGAGGTAAGTATCAGTCGACGCAATCGGGCAGTAAAGGCACGTCTGGTTCGAATCGGGGTTTGACAGGGAACCTCCAACTGCTTGCACAAACTGCCCAACATACTCACCGCAAGTGAGATTCGTTGGTGTCTGAAATTGGAGAAACTCAATCTCTGAACATGTCACTTCTTGCTTGCCAACACCATCTGAAATCATGGCGCCGATGAGGTAGGTCATGGGAGAGACGCGGTACATAAAGGTCCAGAATCCAGGAAGAGTGGAATACGGGACAAGAACACTGTGAGCCACGGTTAAAATCCCGATTAGGTGTAACAAAGCGGCGAAATAACGTACCCCGAGAAGACAAGAGTCATCATAAACAACAACAAGGCAAAAGTCGCTCCAACCTCAGCAGTCGGCGCCCCAGCAACACACATATGCGCAAACGTCCCCTCATACACCATAAAAACCCACGTCAGAAGGAACATCAGAGCACCTCTCTCATGTTGAGTATCCGTAATGCGACCGTTGTCATACATACCAACGAGGAAGTAGAACGGAAAGTACACTGCCAAAGATGCGATCGAATTCCACAACATCTCAACGACTGTGTTGGCAAGAATGAGGTTGTACCAGGCATATGTCTTTGAGGATCTTTCGCGACCTTCGTAGAGAGCTCGTTGGGTGACGAAGCCGGGCATTGTTTGGTAGATTAGGAATGCGAAGATGACGAGGAGCATAAAAATTGAGAAGAGCTGGTTCTGGAGACCTTGAAGCGACAAAGGTGAGTTCTGGAATGAGAGGCCAATAAAGAGACTCTGAGAGGGGTTAGCAAGTGTGAGTGATTTGGAGTGGCTGGCTTACTGTAATAAGGCAAAGGGAAAGCTTGGAGTAGATGTATGTTGGTGTTCGCCAGTATTGCTCGGCAACTCGCTTGGTGCAGACTAAGAACTGCTGGGAAAGTGAAGCCGCATAAGACGTTTCCTTGCTGCCCTGACCAGGACCGGAGTTTCTCGATTGGCCGAGAGTGTCCAATTCCTTCTGAACACTAGCAAACTCAGAACTACGTTTCCAAGTCTCGGTCCAGTCACGGTCCGTGTGAGCACCAGGTGCAGCACCAATGACATGAAGCATCCACTCAGCAGGATTCTCTTCCTCGCGGCAGAGAACAGCATCATGTTTCTCAAAATACTCTGTCAGAGTAGAAGCATTATCACCGATATCCCCAAAGTAAACTGTCTTGCCACCTTTGGCAAGTAACAAGAGACGATCGAACTGCTGAAAGATGATTCCGGATGGTTGATGGATCGTGCATAAAATAGCTAGTCCATGGCTTGCAAGCTTCTTCAGAAGAGAGACGATTGCCCATGCTGTTTGGCTATCGAGGCCGGAGGTTGGTTCGTCGAGAAAGATGAGTGCTTCGGGTTTGGCGACTAGTTCGATGCCAATGGACAGGCGCTTCCTTTGCTCCACGTTCAGACCTAAACAGTTAGTCCACTGGCAATCAATCTCTGAATGAAGCATTCTCTAGCCTTTACCTGGAACCCCGATGACTGCATCTGCGTATAGGCTCATCTCCAGCAAGTTGATGATCTCTTCAACATAATTGATCTTATCCGCCATTTCAATCGATGCTGGCTGCCTGAGAACTGCACTGAATCGGAGAGCCTCCCTTACAGTCGATGTCTCCAGATGGATATCCTGCTGCTGCACGTATCCAGTTGTCCTCTGGAAAGACCTGCTACGAGGGAGACCGTTGACGAGAACATCGCCTGTGATGACTCCCATTGTAACGCGGTTGGCCAATACGTCTAGAAGCGTGGTCTTACCAGCTCCAGTAGCGCCCTACAGGCGTTAGTCTATGTTAGCGATAGGTCAAGTTGACTTACCATCAAGGCAGTTAGCTTGCCTGGTTGCACCCAACCGTTGACTTGTGAGAGAATACGTCGCGTCTCGCCTTTGATCTTGATATCATAACAGACATTCCTCCAGCAAAACTTTGCGGTGCTCTGTGGCTTCTCATCGTTTTTGAGAATTGAGTCGTTGTTGTTGGCTCGTTGCGCTTGGATTTCGGGCTTGACAGCCTCCTCATCTATGGCTTCTGGGCGCAACTCGCGGGCTTTGCGAAATACGAGAATCTCACCCTTGGAAGCCTCAGATGAAAAGTATTCCGCTGAAAGGAGGTAGGTAAAGGTGAAGACGATGAAAGCGATGAGGATGCCGTAGTTTCTGTAACGTTAGCTAGGGCTGTGAGATTAATATTGTAACTTACCTCCAAAGATGCGAGTAGCGGTACTTATAAACCGTCCCAATAAAGAAATCTCCATCTATAAAGTCGCGACCCGGAAGAGCACCTGCGACAGAGCAAGTTCTCTGTAGGGGCTCGACGGCCTCATACCCAGGACCGGAAGGTATCATCGTCATACATCCGAAAGATCGACCGGAGAATTCGTTTGCGACTAATGATTCATAGGCATAAGCAATTGGATTGACGTAGTTGATCCATCGTAGCCAGCCCTTCATGTTTCGAATTGGCAGCACAAATCCAGCGTAGATAACGAGCCCGATGATGAAGATTGCAGCGGGAACAAGTGCTTGGTGGACCGTCTTGGAGGACTGGGCAATGGTGCGCAGAATCATCGACATTGTCATGGTGGTAGTGAAGCCGAACAGGAGGAAGATGAAGAAAGATGAAGCATCGCGACGGAGGTTGGCCATGAAATAAAGAGGGACATTAAAGGCTAGAGTTGAGATGATCTTGGACGGTAAATCGCAGATGATGGAGGATACAGACTCAGAGAGAGGTCGGTATAGGGCATATCTTGCGTGTTTCTCGACAATCGGGCGCTGGCTGTAGAGTGCGAGGATCTATCCAACAGTCAGTAGGTATTAGTCCTCTGTGGAGTGACATAACGTACCTCAAGAGCACTGCTCAGGCCATTGAACAGGATAGCAAAAAAGAGGACAGAAGCTCGACGGTTCATGCTCTCAGCCGTGCTGGTTAAGTCAAAGTAAACACTACCAAGAACAAGCGACATGACAAAGTTGCCAAGCACAGTAACCACAAAGAACGTCTTGTCGCCAAGAAGCCTCTTTATACCTCGACCAATGCATAAACGGATCTGCATGGGGATGGAAATGGTAAACGGACTCTTGTCCGACCTAAAGATCAGTTAGCCAACATGACTTGTACTAGAGATTGTGAATTCCGTACGTAAACTTAGCCTTCTGTGCCCTTCTTATTCCCTTTAACGTCTCAACTTGCTTCCCATCAAGAGGATACTGAATCTCAAATGCTGCAATATCGCTAAGAAGAGTTGCTCGATGTTGACTCATTCTCCACTCATCAGCAAACTCGTCAGGACTGCGTGGAACCCTATTCTCAAAGCCAGGTCGCACTATTCGTTCGTCCGAATTCGTCAGTGAGGTTAGGAAGTCGGCGGTTGTTTGACGCGGGGGACATTCGAAGCCCATGTCAGTGAAGTATCGCGTCGCTTCGCTCGTTGGACCGAAGAAGATTTGGCGGCCTTCATAGAGTAATAAGACTTTGTCGAACTCCTAGAGAAATATGGTCAGGTAACTCGATAAAAGGAAGATTAGGGGCACTTACATCATATGCTGCTTGGCTAGCCTGATACATAGCAACAACAGCACTAGCACCACCAAGCTTCGTCCCAAGCCTCAACTTCCTAACAAATTCCAACGCCGTCGCACTATCTAAACCCCTCGTACTATTATCCCAGCACTGAATAGCGCTCTGATTCAGAACAGCTTCAGCAATGCTAACTCGTTTTCTTTCGCCTCCACTGACGCCTCTAACAAAGTCATCGCCAACCTTGGTGTTGAGAGTGTTAGAGATCCCAAACATAGCCATGACTGCATCTCTAAGATGTTCGGCGTAGACTCTGCGTGAGGTATTCGCCACGATGTGTTGTGGGGTGCGCGCTAGGGCGGCGAAGAGAAGGGTGTCGCCGACTGTTAGTTGCGGGAAGTGGATATCTGTTTCGGCTTGGTATATGACTTCTCCTCGGAAGTTCCTATGCATTAGGTCCCAGGGTATTCCTACACAATTAGACTAGGTAACGCGAGGGAATGGATGAAGGTACCTTGGTAGTTGAACTCCGATGATTCGTCCAAGTGCAAGCCATGAATATGTCCAGCGATCGTTTTGAGAAGCGTAGAAACACCACTGTACGTATATCAGCAACCACATCAGGATTCAGAGTTATCAATGACATACCTCCCTGGACGACCCAATACAAGAAGCAATTCTCCACTCTTGACCAATCCATCAAACTCAGAGAGAATCTTGACCTTTTGCTTCCTCTTCGCGAACCAATCCAGCGCACTGAGAGGACCGCGCCAGAGAACATTCAACACATCTTTCTGATACTCAGTCGGATCGCTGAAACCGTGAACGCTCAAGCTTCGCCATGATACACCTGCAGTATACCGCGGATGCTTGCTCGGGTCTTGGGAGAAAGCGTGGAGAAGAGCTTTGACCCAGGATTCGGGTTCAAAGTCTGGGGATTTGGGGTCAAGGCGAGGGTCTTGGGCGAGGAATGGGTTGATGTTGGTAGATAGTGCGGAAAATGTACGTGTGAGGGAGAATGTGCGGGCGAGTTGTAATATCGGCACGCCTGTATCTTCGACGGTGGTCTCGGCCTCTGTATCTTGGGGAGTCGAAAGAGGGTCCATTATAGACATTTTGGAATTTTTGAAACGAATATCTGGTTAAACGAGTGAATTGAACATTTCTTTTGTAGGCAATGGCAAGAAAGGTGCTTTCTGCTATATAAGTACCTGCCATGGAAAGTCTAGGTGGTCAGCTGTAAACGGCGTCATTGTTAGCCCACTTGTTTGTAATTTCCGAGACACTAGCACATGTAACTGAATCCAATTTTCATGCGTTATATGCGTAGTACGATATCTCAACGGCGTTCAAGATAAGTCTATCCCGATCGTTCCAGCGAGACTTCACATACACCTCCGTTCGAATCCCGGCGCTAGACCAGCTATGGTATCTCCAGACCCGCTTCTTTCAGACTCTAAACCCAAGAGGGCATGTCGGCACCGAAACCTCAACCTCGTATCATATCAGTCTCCTACCTCCAACTTAAAGCAACGCCGTCTCTCGTCTCCGACATTGCTTCTTCTCTATCACTCTCCATGATCGGACTCTTCGAAAATGCCGCAGACTCCGCCTCCTTCCGAACGTCGACTCCGAAGTACCCAGATCTCCAAGGCTTGCGATTCTTGCAAAGCTAAGAAGATCCGTTGTTCCGGTTCGTCCTGGCTGATACATCTAACGATGATTTGAGGCTGACTTGGACAGGTTACCCTCCGCCGTGCCAGAGTTGTACTGTATGTGGATATGATTCGCTGTAGTGTGAGGCTAATTATGACGTGCATTAGATTCGAGGTCACACTTGTCGATTTGGGACGCGTAAAATACCGCTCCGGAAAAACGGTAGCACTTTTCATCCATATCAGGCTGTTCACCGCTGATGCATTAGCAGTCAATCGAAGTCTACTTCTAGGTTCTGAGGAAGTATCTCCAGATGTCAAAGTCAAAGACACCAGTCCTGCAACTGAGAACCTCACTGTATGTGTAACAAATTCCTTCTTGAACCTTGACGACTGACCGGGGCCAGAAAGGCGAGGCCGCCTTGCAGACTATACAGAATGATCTCTTCATAGACCGAATTTTGTTTGGGTCGTCATCAACAGATGTGCCCAACGCCGATGAACGATTTTCTCTCAAGGTAATTAAATGAGTGCCTTTCTAATCTAGTTGCCAAAGCTAACGTCTCGTAAGGGAATCGGTCTACTGAGTTCGTCCATAGATCTTATATATTTCCTATGAAATTAACTAATGGTCAACAGGCAACACCCATAGTGTCACTTTCTTCTCTGACAGCAGACTCGAGACGCTATCAGCCAAGCTTCAAAATAACAAGATCAATGACCTGATTCGTCGAATCTCCTCGATCATTAACAGTAGACTCAAAGGGACAAACAGCACCTCACCTGAGAATGTTCCCGAGTTTACCCATCCGTACACGGATCACATATCATCGACAAAGTACATAGCGAGTAAGTCATCCAGGCTTCGTATTCCCTCCTCAGGAAGCAAAACTTCAGGCCTTAGACCAGGCTCCTAAGCTTTCCCTTAAGCCTTTTCGTCGTTTAGGATCAACTCCTAAGTTTCTCTCTCCCACCTCCCCCCTAATCGTCTCTAAATGGTGATCTGATTATACGCCAATTAGTATACTACGAAAAAGTGCATCCTCTTTTCCCCCATCTCGACCGCGAGTCCTTCGATTCCACCATCTCGAGCGCAAACCTCGGCATCGTGCTACAAAACGACACAGCTTTCTCAGCCCTGTACCACGCTGTCCTTGCCCTTGGATGCTTACACGACGGAGAAGGCAGTTTTGAGCCTGGGAAGGGCAAAGCCTGGGCGTTATTCTCGGTGACACTCGCTAAGGTACCCGACTTACTCAAAGCAGAAAACTCACTGGTAGCTCTTCAGGCAATAACTACGATTTCTGTATACTGCCTCGGAATACCTTGTATTTCCTTTGAGCAGAGAATCATGACGCAAATGGCTCGGATGGCTCAAGATCTTGCACCGAGCCTTTCAAAAGGTCCTGACGCAAAGGCGTTCTACAGGGTATTTTGGGTCATTTATGTGATTGAGAAGATATCGAGCTTCCACTTTGGACGTCCTTCAGTATGTCAACAGCTGCTGTGAGGTCCGTCTGCTAACTGACCTCTCCAGGCTATTATCGACGCAAATATCACTGTACACATGCCCGAGTCGCATCTAGGCACCTTCAACTGGACTCTCACCATCGCTCAACAGAGTCGTCTACTCTCAAGGGCAATGAGTACATTATTTTGCCCGGGTGTTTGTCACAGAGGATCAAAGTACTTCCTCACAACCATTGATCAACTTCTTGCAGACCTCGAACAGTGGCGTGTAAGTGTCCCCGAGGACTTTCGTCCAGGACATCCTTCGCAGTCCAGTTTGCTGCGCAGGCCCGTGAGGGGCTCAGTTTTGATTTTCATCAACTACCTTTATTACAGCCTTAAACTCATACTATTAAGGAGCCGGTTACAGATTGACCACCTTGAGGGTAGCAGCCCGACGAAAAGCACTTACAGGGATCAGCTGATAGAGATTTCTCGAGCCATACTTGAGATTGTTACATATGTTGACGTAGAGCCGTCAACACCATTATGGTTAGTATCATATAGTCACATTTACAATAAACTAACTCATCATCAGGATCTTAGCTGGAATTCCGCTTTGTGCTCTTTTTGTTCTGTTTGACCATGTCATCAGCGACCCCAAGTCTCCAGACATAAGAAGTAACCTCGCTCTACTCAACATTGCAGGAGGGCACTTCAGCCGAATCGAATTCGCGACTGGTGGTACACTTCCTGCTTCACTCATCAGTGAATTTACGTATATTGCACGCGAGTACATCAATCAGTGCGATAATCAAGACCCGCTCAAAAGGCCGTGCATGAATCCACCAGTTCAAGACAACCCTATAACAGAGACAGTCAGCACTCTTACCAATGTGTTGGCTACAACTCAGAACCTCGAACATGAGGTCAGTTCCTCATATTTTCATCTTATAATGATTCTAACGACAACAGCTTGATATGACACAGCCGACAATTCTAAACACAACATCATTTATGGACCCTGTATATGCACCGATCGAGAGCTTATGGGATGACGGAAATGATCCATTGTATGGTATAGACGTGATGAACCTTTTCAATAGTATTATGTAAGAGGTATCGGCGAAGGTATATATATATATAGCAGGCCCAACACAGACTCGGACGATTAGAGGACTGATGAACCCAGGCTTGCACCAGGGAACTTATCCTTGATTCCATCCTCGAAGCTTTGTCCACCAACTGTGAGATCCTTAAAGGCCGGGCATGCGAGGCTCAGGAGTGTAGATCCAAGAGCGTCAGTGAGGAGTTCGAGGGGCGTTGCGATGATAGAGAAGATAGTCGAAAGAGAGTTGGGCGCAACAGTCTTGACGATCTCAAATACGAAGCATAAAAGGTTGTTGCCCTTGAGAAGCTTAGTGAGATTCAGGACACCGCCGGTGATGTTAGTGACATCGACGCCTGCGTAGCTGTTGACCTCTCCCATGTTACCTCCGATGCTGTACCTAATTAGCATGCGTCTTTGTGAATGCATGAGTTTACTCACCTTCCGAGCTCGGGGTACTTGGTGATCAAGTCGAGAAGATCCAAGTTGAGGCTAACTAGGCCATAGTCAACAGATCTACGGTACCAGTTCTCTGGGATTCTCTCCCATCCGCGCTTGTAGACCAGCTTTCCATCTTTCTCGTAAACGCCCATGAAACTCTTCAATGTCTCACGATCTGTTTACAGTCAGTTGTTACTCTATACCAGAGTTTTTAAGTTACGTACCCATAATATCTTCAGTACTTCCAACAGTATGGTTCGAAAGCATGCGGACAATAAAGAAGTATCCGGCATTTCGCGCAATCATACCCGTGAACGGACCATAGTAAAAGTTGGGATTAGTGGCAATCGTCTCATGGAATCGGATCTTGGCTCGTTTGGCAAAGGTGTCAAAGTCATATGTTCCCTCATCGGAAGCCATATCGTAGAGCGACTGGAATAACTTCATGTCCATGGTTGAAGCATCCCCAGTGACGTACAAATCATCGCGAGTGTTGGAAGAGTCACCTTCAATGATGTTGTGCGATCCATTCAGGCCTCTTGGTGTCCCGAGTAGTCCGGCGAGGTTACCCAAGATGTTTTGCGCACCGCTGGCGGTACCACCAATTGAGAAGCCTGGGTTGAGAGATAGAGGGTTTCCGACAAAGACTGTACCCATGATTGCCAAGATAGTAGCCAGGTCAATTCCCATCCCATAGACTTTGTTGATAGCGCCAGTGACCTCTACCAGGCTCGTAACTCCCTTGCGATTGATGTACCCATGGTTTGCCAAGGCATTGAGACCCGGACAAGGACCTCGCTGGTAACCCTTCTCGAAATTCGGTGGGATAAATTTGTGCTCGCCAGTTACTTCGATAGGCTTATTCGAGAGATCGAGTAACAGTCTCTTATCATGGCTTCGAACTGCATCTTTCACTTTGCCCGAGAGTCTTGCAGACACAACCTTTCCGACAGGACCCTCGAGGTATGATGGAAAGCCATACACGCCATTAACAACGCAGAGGAAAAAAGAAAGAATGTAATGCCACTGCATGGTGAGCTAGTAAGAGAGTGTAACAAAAAGAGTGTGAAGAAGGAAAAATGCCGAGATGATTGGAAAAACATACGATATGTTTGGTTAATTACCATACTCGGTTCTTCAACTCAACAAGGCCCCTCCCTCCCTCATTGCGCAACCGATTCCAGCCAACAAGATGAGGATCTTCTTCCCCTCTCCTGACAAAACGCCCGCCTTAGCCGGGACATGGCTGCCGGGATATGGCTGCCGGTAGGTGGAAAACTCTGATCCCTTCCCTTAGGATCCAGTAAGGCACCACTGTGGTATTTTATGGGACCCTATCCAATTAAACTGCCAACATCAACAGTACCTTTTAATACTAGCGGTTTAAGCTGAGATTAAGGTACCTTAGATAATGCAAATTTGTAGATTAGGACCTTAATTCTTACTATTATACCACCTTAAGGCTGGTACTGTATTTGTAGCGTAAAGATCAGCAGCCAATCAATATTGGAGCAAGCCCCACAAAAGACAAAAGTACTTTACTAGTGCCTTACCGGATCCTACTAATAAGGGATGCCAATCTAGCGACATGGGTACATAGGGCTCTAGCCACATTCCGTAATTGCTCTGATAGCTTGATATCCCGGGGGATCCATCTCGAATTGGGGAAGCAGTTCCGTTGAAGAAAGTCTTTTCCTAATAGGCATTGGTTGCTTCACGCTTTCGTGTTTGAGTTTGCCGATGCTACGACGGTTGATGAATGGGGGATAAGTTTTGTGAAGTGCCGATGGGTGGTATGAAAGCTAAAATAACGCATAACGTTAAAACCGTCATTTGTCTATGATGCAAAGTTTGCCCACGACGCAAAGCAAACTTGTCTGTGCAAAGTCTGACAGCTGACGTCGCATGTATGTATGCGGGTCAACCCCCAAATTGCTGGGAACTGTCCAAGCGAACTTGGCATTTCCCGGGACAAAGGAACGAGTTCCACTCCATCAATCTCACCTCACCAGGATACGCTTTCTAGACCACCCAAGGATACCCTACCCCCACCAAATTATGGCTCTGTTGATCACCAACCCCAACCAAAGTATTCCCTGTTCAAAAGCAAAACCCCCTGGATGGGGCAGACATGGTAACATTCCAGAGTTAGTTTTATGTCACTAATGGCGTATTCCAGTGAATAGAATTACTCGCTGAGTCGTACGTGTAAACATTATACTATTGGCCAGTGTTTTACTAGCTTGCGAGCATTGGGTAGAGTGTCATCGTTTCGGAAAACAGTTTTCCTATGGAGTAAAGTGCCATCGTTTCCAACAACAACATACATAATAAACCTGACAAAGTTCAAGTTGCCTTTGCACTCTGAACCGGCTCTTTGGCTCGGTGCTGATCCTTGTTTAGCGAAACCAAGGATATCCCGTGCCGAGATCTCTCTTCTTTATCCGTGACGTGTATTCTTATCTCTGCTGCTTCTTTGATTGATGTTTTAAGCTGGCTTGAAGAACCACCCCACTCGGCGTCCCCGACAAGTTTGTTCTTCTGTCTTTCTTCACTTCTTCTATTCTAACAGCCCAAACCTTTTATGGTTCTTTTCTCCGGCGGTATGAAGTTCCTTGGATCACTCGCACTAGTGCTGGCTTTATTTCAGCTTGGTGTATCGGCCGCCGCGGCGACCGACGAGCTTCCAACTTGTGGTGTAGGTAAAGCTTTTACTTCAGCAGTGAAGCATCTAGATATGCTAACTCGTCTGTGGGTAGGCGAACTGTATTCAGTCGTTAGCTATCAAATCACCATGTGGTCTGAACGCTACTTGTATATGCACCAACGTTGAGCTTAATGAGAAGATCTCAGCTTGTGTTGCTGCCAATTGCACGGTGAGGGAGAGTCTATGTGAGTTTATTTCCCGTCTCTCGAGCTTAGACGATTACTTACATATGTTCAGTGGTCCAAAGTTACTCCAAACATACTTGTGGCGCACCATCTCGCGATCGCACAACGCTGGTATGGGTTATTGGCATCGTCTTTGGGATTCTCGGCCTCATTGGCTTCGCTTTGCGGGTAATGGCCAGAGTGTTTGCCAAAACGCAAACATGGGGGCCTGATGATTGGGTTATGCTTTTTGCTGTTGTATGTGCATCTTTCTGCCTCTTTGATCCAGCTGCTTACTACTATGCCACAGGCCTTAATGATACCGCTCAATGCTCTTTCTGTTCGAAGTATGCCCAATCCTCTCGCTTGTGTCTAGTAGCTGCTGACCGATTGACAGTTTCACAAGTTGGTCTGGGTAAAGATATCTGGAATGTCCATCCCGACGATATCACCGACTTTCTTTATGTGAGTTCCATCTATCTCAAGAGTCTTACCTCACTAACACCAGCCAAGTTATTCTATTGGGACGAACTTCTCTACCTCGGAGCTCTCCCAGTCACAAAAATCTCAATCCTTCTTTTCTATCTCAAAGTCTTTCCTGGCAAAAACATTCGACTGGCATGCTATATCTTCATCGGTCTCAACACTGCATATTTCATCGCTTTTGAACTCATCTCAATTTTCCAATGCAGACCAATTGATGGCGCTTGGAGAGCTTGGGATAAAGAGTATAAAGCCAAGTGCAATAACATCAACTTGCAGGGTTGGTTCGCGGCTATTCTCAACATCATTCTTGACGTTGGAACCATGTGTATTCCACTGAAGGAACTTTATGGTCTTTCGATGTCGTTGAAGAAGAAGATTCAGCTCATGCTCATGTTTAGTGTCGGTATCTTGTAAGTTTTTCTCTCCGCAATACCATTCACTGTACTAACATATCGCAGCGTCACCATTGTCAGTGCCGTTCGTCTTCAGTCATTAGCTAGCTATGCCACTACTAGCAACGTAACTCGTGAGTATTTCCCCTCTAATGAAAATATCTATCTCACAATTTCCAGAGGACTATGTCGAAATCGGCTACTGGAGCACAATCGAAGTCCCCGTCGGTATAATCTGCGCTTCCATGCCTGCCATCCGCTCCCTCTTCGGCCTAGTCTTTCCCAGAGTCTTCGCCTCCACAAACAGAAGCAAGAACAGCTACGCCAACATCTCCAAGGAATCCAAACCAACTTCCCACAGAAAGGGTACCAACACACCGCAGATCACCATCGAGACGGATATCTCCACTCGCTACTCCCGCCATCAGGATAATTCTTCGGTAATTGAACTTACGCAGATGGGGCATGAACAAGGGCATGAGGAGACTGTGTGGACGGATAGGAAGCCGGCTGTTCCGTCTGAACCTGTATGATGCATGTCGATCATCGTATATAACCTGTTGATCAAAAAAGTTACAGTAGCTAGGGTCTGCTTTTTTTCTGAGTTACCAGTAAGTCATGACTCGAAGGGGGATTTGAGCCCCCCCCTAGTTTTCAGCCCCCCCTGCGATTTTTTGATAGACGATATGCTTACATCTTATCACTA
>PVPY01002082.1:0-14138 GCA_002982035.1 Fusarium algeriense | reverse complement strand
GTATGTGGCCGCGGGCTGCGCGGACGCGGGCGGGGGAGGGTATGCCTGGTTGGGAGCGCCGGGTGGTGTCTGGGTTGGGGTTCCTGTCGGCCGCTGCGACGCTGTGTGAGCAAGTCAGTAAGCGCAAGTTACGCAAAATGCGTTGTTCGGGCATACCGAGTGCGGCCAGAATACTCTGGATATCAGGTTGAGGATTCGCCATTGTGCTGCGAGTGGAGCTGAACAGGAGCCAACAGGAGCCAGCACGAGCGAGGAGCTAGTTTTTATCGTGGGGATAACACCAGAGAATAGCGAATAACTCGATGAAAAGATGAAAAAGTTCGAATTAAATTGACTTTTGAGTGAGATCCCGTAATAGCGACGAACAATTACGATGCGTTTCGGGGGTTGATATCGCAATGACTCGACGGATCCGCCGGTCACAATTTGAAGTCAGGATGAGATCGAGTCTTCTTGCGATGACCGAATGCAAAACCGTCAAGGAGGTTGACAGATCACCAATAGATATCTCGGGTCACGTATTAAGGCTGACTCGGTCGCGGCGAGCTTGATTAATCGTGCTACTGGCTTCGATAGGGGTGATGCCTCGAAAGCGCAGATGAGATGAAGAGGGAGGAAAGAATCTGATTTGGAAGAATCAGGTTCATACAAGAGTGGATGACCCAAGCGCGAAGGTACAGACCTCCAATACAGTACCTGCAGTGTAGCGTGACCCGGGGCTAAACCTCGTTGGGAACTTAAGTGACATTCCTCCACTACTACTTCAAAGTACAGACAAGACTGAGCGAATATTGAGCCTGCATTTATGGGCATTTTTCGCACTAGGCTTTATTTTATATTTGTGTCACCTACTCTTGGCGTGCAGTAATTTTCTGTCTCCCCCATCTGCATTTATTAATTCTTGTCTTTGAATCCTCAATTTGGTGTGATAGCCCTTGGTGTAGCGAAACTCTTTTGCGGTTTTTGGCTTGAATTGTATTTGAGGCAGTAAGCTTTCATATTAGGGCTCATAGAGGCACAGCTCACAATTATTTATAGATGATACCATCTGTATCTCGATCAATTCAGCTTCCATTGTGACCCCAATTATACAATTCGAAGTCATCAGACCTGGGACTAGTCCTAGACAGGCAAGCTTCTAACAACATTTGCCGCTGAATCCACAGCGGGGGTTACTGCACATTAGACGGGCAGCTTGCACGGTCACCGGAAAAATAAGTGGCCGCTTATCGCTCCAAGACTTTTCTTATCGCTGAAAAAAAGTTCTCGATTCAGACACTGCGAGACGATCGATTGTACAGCATACCTAACTCACGCGCAAACCAAGATGGATTTCGCTGGCAGCAAGAAACGCAAGTTCAAGGACGCCAATGGCGTCAAGGCTTCAAAGGGAAAGAAGTCTGCTACAATTCCCGAAAAGAAGTCAAAGAAAGTCAAGCGCGCCGAACCCGAGCCCCGCGAAGAGCCCGAAGACGATTCTTCCAGCGAGGAAGAGGAGGCTCTGAAGGAGGACGAGGACGAGGATGAGGACGAGAGCGACGAAGCCGATGAGGATGCCGAAGACTCCAAATCTGCTGATGAGGAGGAAGAGGAGGATACTGAAGACAAGGCCGAAGACAACACAGATCTGCCTGATGGTGGAAAGCTCACATTACCCCCAGTTGCTGGTGCTGAGGCGCAATCTTTCGAGGAGTTGAATCTTTCCGAAAAGACCATGAAGGCCATCAAGGAGATGAAGTTCACCAAGATGACTGAGATTCAGAGGAGAGGTATTCCTCCCTCATTGGCTGGTCGTGATGTTCTTGGTGCTGCCAAGACTGGTTCCGGAAAGACTCTGGCCTTCCTTATTCCTGTCATTGAGATGTTGAGCGCTCTTCGATTCAAGCCTCGCAACGGAACTGGTGTCATTGTCGTTTCTCCAACCCGCGAATTGGCTCTCCAGATCTTCGGCGTTGCTCGAGAACTCATGGCCCACCACTCACAAACTTATGGCATTGTTATCGGAGGCGCAAACCGTCGCGCAGAGGCCGACAAGCTCGCCAAGGGTGTCAACCTTCTTATTGCCACACCTGGACGTCTTCTTGACCATCTGCAAAACACTCCTTTCGTTTTCAAGAACTTGAAGTCTCTTGTTATTGACGAGGCAGACCGAATTCTTGAGATTGGTTTCGAAGATGAAATGCGACAGATTATCAAGATTCTTCCTAAAGAGGACCGACAGACCATGCTTTTCTCCGCTACTCAAACGACCAAGGTCGAGGATCTTGCCCGTATCTCGTTGCGCCCTGGTCCTCTGTACATCAACGTCGATGAGGAGAAGCAGTACAGCACTGTGGAGGGTCTTGAGCAGGGTTATGTTATTTGTGAAGCCGACAAGCGATTCCTTCTTCTCTTCTCATTCCTCAAGCGCAACCTTAAGAAGAAGGTCATTGTCTTCTTCAGCAGCTGTGCTTGTGTGAAGTATCACGCCGAACTCCTCAACTATATCGATCTTCCTGTTCTTGATCTCCATGGCAAGCAGAAGCAGCAAAAGCGAACCAATACCTTCTTCGAGTTCTGTAACGCCAAGCAGGGTACTCTGATCTGCACTGACGTCGCCGCCCGTGGTCTTGATGTATGTGTCTCACCTGAATTTCCGCATGAATAATTTGCTAACCTGTGACAGATTCCTTCCGTTGACTGGATTGTCCAATTCGACCCTCCGGATGACCCTCGCGACTACATTCACCGTGTCGGTCGAACTGCCCGAGGCAGCAACAGCAAAGGTCGATCTCTCATGTTCCTTCAGCCCAATGAGGTTGGCTTCTTGTCGCACCTCAAGGCCGCCCGTGTTCCCGTCGTCGAGTTCGACTTCCCCGCCAACAAGATCACCAATGTTCAGTCACAACTTGAGAAGCTGATCAGCTCAAACTACTACCTGAACAAGAGCGCCAAGGATGGTTACCGCAGCTACCTTCATGCTTACGCCTCTCATTCGCTGCGCAGTGTGTTTGATATCAATAAGTTGGATCTGGCCAAGGTCGCCAAAAGCTTTGGCTTCTCAGTGCCACCTCGCGTTGACATCACACTCGGTGCTAGTATGAGCAGGGACAAGAAGCAGCAGGGACGTAGAGCATATGGTAGTCAGCCACGACAGGGCCATGGTAGCAAGTTCACCAGGTAAAACGGTGCTAGAGGTGGAAAAAGACGGAGGTAGCGGTCAATCAAATTGGCTGTGGGTGTATATGGGAGGCTTTAAGCACGGCGTTAGGTTTTGCAAAATGTAATGATGGTACCAAGCTACGGCAGGATCATAGACAGACCTTTTCGTTTCCAATCCTTTGCTAGGTGACAGACTGAAAGCTGAGACGAATCTTGTTGAGAGATGGCGTAATTATTGGTCATATTCAATTTGCTAACAAGCCATGTCTTGTAGAAAAATTGAGCCCAGTTTATCAGCTATAACATCTAGATGCTAAACAGATAAGTGAACTTTCTCAACTTGAATAAATGCTCAAGTGAAATCGAATGAAAATCATGTTTTTCTGTGCTTGAGCTTGTTCAATTGTTCTTCTGTCATCTATCACAATGCCCTCACTAGATATGTTGCAAGAGCAAGATGATTCACGAATGAAACAGAGTGGGTTTAATAAATTAACGGGAATCAGGGACCCCGGCGGACCGAGGATCGATCGACAATGTCATTCAGGTACGTTGCAGCCAGATCTTTAAGTTTCGGGTGGCAGGTCAACGTGCTTAATCAAGCCATGAGAAGTGACATGACATGGCATAGCCACCAACACCAGGCCAGAAGTGAAATGCCTCATACGATTTAACGTTGATTGCTTGACCTGTCTAAGGAATTTTAGTCTCAGTCTCAGTATAAATAAACCTCGTATTGGTTCCGAACCGGAGGTCTCGGCTTGCTCCAAGTGCAACATCTACCACACCCACACGGCCATTGGTCGAAACCGCGTCACGAGCTTCAATCCCTTCTCCCTTTGGGGACATAGTCCGCGTCATGTCTTTTTTTTTGGCTCTTGAGGCTCAATTGTTTCCATCTTTCTTTAGACAACTTACACATAAACTATTCCTGGGTCCCAGATTTTTTGTCTGCCAAAAAGCTCACACGACCTAAAGTTGACTGTCTTACTACAAAGTTGAACTAACTGAGCTGGGCCGAAGCTGAACGGAAGCTGACCTGACGGGCGTAACCACCCTCGCAACAATCCGGCGCATTCAGTTAAACAACAGTTGTCCTTTGCAATTGACTCACAATTTGTCCCTCGTTCATTCGATTCGAAAAGCGACAAGAGGCAGAAGCCTGATATGATCTCGAATACAACATACGATCTCATTCAACTCTCAATATAACAGAACCGAACAATTCTCTGCGAAACTCAACATCGCCACACAGAGTTAAAAACACAACCGAAGAACCATAAAAATGTGTACTAAAACGATGATCGAGCACAAGTGCGGACATCGTGTCTTGCGCGGCAACACAAGATGTTATAAAGAGGATTGTCAGGGAAGAAAAGAGGATATAACCAAAGTTGATGACGAATGCGCGCAATGTGAAAACAAACCCGGTCGGTTCAAGTCTTCTCGATGGTGCTCTGTTGGATGCTGTGTTTGCCAGTGAAGGGAGGGAGGATTGAGGGGAGGATTGTTGGATAATTCGGAAAATTGCGGGTTTGGATTTGGAGCCTGGAGTACGGAGAGGCTATTTTCTTGGAAAACGAGTTACTTGGAGTTTGGGCTTTTTCGAATTCACTCTTTATGAGCTGAGTGATTATATATTTACTTGCATTATCACGATATTCAAGCATGTTTCTATGAGGTTGTTCATGCAGTCATTGTCCTTGGGAGGATATGAGTGGACGACAGATTGCACAAGATCTGAGACATCAGGCTCAATTGACAGACTTTAAACAAGTATTGGATATTTTGACAGATACAAAATGAGTCAACCACTTATTCAAGCAGATACTGTATGTATCAAAGAACCACTGTGACAACTGACAAGCATACTTGAAGAGATGAAACTGAACTGGATTAGATTGAGTCATCACAAAGGCTTATTGTGATTTTAACTGTGAGGATAAATATTTTTGTTAAGGCTTCGTACTTATTGCCTAGGCAGTCTGCCTAAAGTCTGGGTTAATTGGGAAGTTTAGTTGTGTTGGCTTGATATATCTCTCGTGGAGACATCATAAGCTCAAACTATCAATCAAATTGGATTGGATGGTTGTCAATTAAGAATTGCCCTGGGCTTGAGTCGAGGTGGGCGGATCGGATGTGCAGTCAAGCCCCGCCGTTTGACGGGTTGTAAGCCCGGGTATTTGAGTGACAGGGGTACAGGGGCACAGTTTACAGTCCAGGGTCTATCAGTTCTCCAGCTTCCAAGTTGAGAGTCTAGAGCTCACGAGGGCTGGGCTTCTCCTCTCGCTAAGCTACAGGCAGGCTCAGGCCTTTCCATCCACTGCTCTAGCGGTTCATGGGCCCAACAACAAACCCCCCAAGATCCTCCAGTTTGGGATTGAACCCCTGGAGATGTCCGTCGATTAAACAAGTAAAGCTCCATTGATCCACCATATTCGCTCGCTGCTCATTGTACTGTCCGAATAAGTCCTTACTCGGCGTCATGTCCGCCGAGGCAGGGTACGTACAGTACTTGACCTTGCCATGAGGTTGGAGCACCCACTTTCAAGCTTCCCCATCCCGCATTCCACAATCATCACGACCTACCTACCACCTCACACTATTACTACGCACAGCATTAAGACAGCCCAAACTTAGCACTCAATTCGGAACACGGACTAATATCGCTTCACTTCTTTTCTTCCCGTGGTCGCCTCATTCTGCGCCTTTCCGTCGCTTGTGCTACCTCTCTTCCCGTTACTTGCGCATGCTTCAGTAAGCTACACAAGTCAAGTCATGGCTAAGAAGGCACGCCAAAGAATCAGCTATGGTGAGACTTCATCCCCAGCCGCTCTAACCGCCTCAACCCCGCGTGTGTGTAGAGAAATACTCGCGGAGGTGGATTGCAGTCCTGAATACTTGCCAACATTTGCATAGTTCTCGAAAATGCCAAATCATCTCAAGGCGGCCATCGTCTAGGTGTCAATGGCCTCGCCGTCGACAACGACAATGCGATTCTGTGAGCCCTTTTCATACCGACACCCTCAGCTTGATCCGTACAGCTCTAAACTCACCTTGTGCAGATACTCAGGTGGCCGAGATGGCATAGTATGCGCTTGGGATTTAAACCTCGACCTAAAACGACGCAGCGATGTTACCGACCCGACGCCTGCCATTTCCGAAGACAAGAAGCCGAAGCACACGACCAAGTTCCGCGCTCAAACACATGCGCATATGCACTGGATCAACGACATTGCCCTCGCTCAGAACAACACTGCCCTCGTCTCTGGCTCATCCGACCTGACAGTAAAGGTTTGGCGACCGTATTCAGAAGAGGACAATAACCGTGTCGAGAAGATCGGCGAACATGCTGATTATGTCAAATGCGTTACGACCCCGCCTCCAGATATGGGCGCAAATTGGGTTGCGTCTGGTGGTCTCGACCGCAAAATATGCTTATGGGATCTCAATGGCGCTGGCAAAACACTTGAGATCGATGTTCAGGGCGAGGAAATTGCTGAAAAGGGTTCGGTATACGCCCTTCGCGTTGGGCGAAATATCATGGCGAGTGGCGGTCCAGAGAAAACGGTGCGCTTGTACGACCCCCGAACTGGCGACAAGGTTTCGAAGCTTGTTGGCCATGTGGACAACATCCGCGCCATTCTAATTGACGATGCTGGCGATACCATCCTGAGTGCTAGTGCCGACAAAACGGTCAAGATGTGGAGTATCAAGAACGGTCGATGCATGTACACATTCACCATGCATGACGAGAGTGTTTGGTCACTGTTCTCTGATGATCCAAGTCTTGGTGTATTCTACAGCTCTGATCGCTCAGGTTTGGTCGCCAAAACAGACGTACGAGGTAGCCTTGAGGATATGGACGATGGTTTGAGTCTTGCTGTGGCACATGAGCACATAGGAGTGGGCAAGGTTGTCGCTGCTGGAGGCCATATCTGGACAGCAACGAATAGGTCATCAATCAATCGGTGGGAAGACGTTGACACGGGCAACAACATACAGCTTCCAGACTCAATTCGACACCACAGAGCTACATCAAATGCCTCCAGCAGACCCCGCGAGACTTCTCCACCGGCTACCACAAACGGAACTACAAAGAAAGAGATCCCTGCTGAATCCATCTTGCGTATCTCTGCAGCTGCTTCCTTCCCTGCACGATCTGGTCCGGATCCCGATACTGCCACTATCACGGATGCTACAGCACGGAAGAATTCCGAAGCCATCATAGACTCTGCAGAGCCTGAAATCAAGCCCATCCATGCAGTGGCTGAGGAAACGATCGAGGGACAATTCGGATTGCTGAAACACAGACTACTCAACGATAGGAGACGTGTGTTGACATCAGATACTGCTGGCGACGTATTACTATGGGACTTGATCCAGGTTTGTCTCAACCCTATAATCATGAATACCGCTAACTTTTATAGTGTAAACCAATTAAGAGTTTTGGCAAACAGCATTTGGAGGATGTGGAGCATACTGTCAACACTGTTGAGGCTGTAGCTCCTTGGTGCTCTATTGATCTCAGTTCAGGAAACCTGACTGTGGTTCTAGAGCCGTTCAATTGCTTTGATGCCGAAGTATATGCGGATGAGCTTGATCTGCCAGATAATCTAGAGTTTAGAGAAGATCAGAGAAGTAAGTGCATTCTTGGCGACTATGAGGATACAGCTAACCCCTTCCAGTCAGCCTTGGGAAATGGATCCTTCGGTATCTCTTTGCCGATCTTATCGATGAGGAGATCAGAAGAGATGAAGCACACCGTCATAAACTTAACGAGGGTCTGGAGGCGAGGCAGGCTGCCAGTGGAGGAACTGCTGATACTGCTCCATTATCGATCTCATTACCAAAGTCAGCCATCCCAGACTGGGATAACGCAGACCAGGTTACACCAAAGCCTAATCTCTATCCCAATACTCCTGGCCTAGGAATCGGTCTAGCAACCCCTGGTCCTAGCATTATGTCAGGTCCAAATAGCTTGCCTGATGTTCCTGAAAATGCGGCGACAAGTCCGATGACTCCTATAGAAAAGAGAACCTCGCACGTCAGCCGTCCTTCGACGGAAAAGGAAGACTACTTCACCAGCCCCCTCCAACTGCTGGAATCGGCAGTCAAAGCAGCAAGCATGGTGTCAACCCCTACGCAGAACGAAGCGGACTCAAAGAAGTCTATAGACGGTGATAAAGAGAAGGATAAAGATAAGGACAAGGCAGACAGCACGAAATCCCCAAGCACGCCGTTTGGCAAAAAGAAGTTTAGGATGACTTTTGGTACCAAGAAGCTTTCACGGTCAGCTTCTCAGGCCACCACAGAGAAGCCTGCGATTGTCGAGGAAAAGACAGAAGAGTCCGAGTCTTCATCTATTCATGAAAAGGAAAAGGAGGTTGATGACAGTTTCTTTGGCGCCATTCAGAAGATACGTCAGGATTATGACCGCCAACTAGCAGAGAACCCTGACAAGCCGGTTGAGACACGAGTGATACCCAGTCTGCCCAACGATACACCCGTCTTGAAGCTCCCGCCAGGAACTAAGGTGGTTATTCAAGAAGAGACCATGGGTGGCAGCGCGAACTTATATCAGGGCACTGTCGAGGATCTTGGCAAGGATGCAGACCTTATCGAACAGAAGGCTCCCATGTGGCTGGGTGAAGTTCTTCTTCAAAACACACTGCCCTTCAAAGAGCCTGTCAAGGTTTCGTTTGTCTTGTATCCGATGGATGACAGTCTACCAGCTATTGCTTCAGCAGATGGAAACAACAGACTCAATGCTAACCGCATGCTTCGAGTCAGAAAGATTCTATCATATGTTGCAGAGAGAATTGAGCCTCCGCTCGAGGAGCCCGAGGAGAACCCTATGAGGCCTGAGGAGTATTTGGAACTTTACTGCAACGAACAGGTCAGCGCTCTCTTCTGTCACTCATTCTTAAAAGCCCCTCTTGCTAACCTGATTCAGTTGCTCTCCCCTGTTACCACATTGGCCACTCTCCGAACTCATTTATGGAAGGGAGGTAATGATATTGTCCTTCATTACAAGGCGAATGGCAAAAAGGAGATCCGACCATTCCCTCCACCTCCAGAGCCTAAGCCTGCTGAGCCCGAGGAAACCCAAGAAGGTGCCACAGCTGAAGAGGCAAATACTAATGGTCAAGCTCCTGCTCAACCTCAAGCCCAAGCCAGCTGAGTTGAGACAACTCCTGAGTTATATGTTTGAATGATCTAGATGATAAGAGCCTGAGATCTTCCGATTCCATTTTTTTCTGTTATATACCAAAGGATAGGCTTTTGTCACCAGCGAGTCCCTTATCTTGTATAGATTTGTACGTAGGTTAGATGCCATCAAGGCGTATATACCATTAGCGAGAAATTAAGCCTCTATATCCCGTGATGGACCGCCCAACTCTTGACTCCTTGCTCCGTTTTTGATATTATACAATGCCGACCCTTTTTTTTAACGTGTGCTTAGATTCCGTTGTTTCCCATTATTATACAGCGCCATTCATTGTGTTGATGGCCCATTGATAGCTTCCCAGGAAGATTGCGCCGCCAATAGAGATCCATGTCACTCGCGGGGCTACACCAGCGAAGAAGGCCTTGCTACCCTCCTCGCGCAATATTCGTCCAAACATTTCCGATACTGAAACACTCTCCTTGGATAACATGACTCTTGTCTTGAGCACATCAAGCGGCGTCGTCAGCGCCGCGGACAATCCGCCAGCCATGCTTCCATAAAGAGCACTCTCAGCACCAGTAACCTCACGACCACCTCTACGGCGTCGGCCCCAAGACTTCATAGCCTCCCACAGTGGGAATTGTATCACAGTGAAGGGTACCTCGCGGAAGACGGTGATTCCCCAGCCGCGGTAGAGTTCGCGCCACATAGGAACAAACCCATGGCTTGAATATCGCGACAGAATAGCCCGCAGAGCAGCGGCCGAAGAACCACCATGATGACCCGCCTGCGCACGCTGCTTCACAACCTCGGTCGGTACGCGAATAGCACAAGCAGCTACTTCACCAGCGCTAGCGGCTGCCATATGCACAAGGGGAGCTTTCCATCCTGGCGCAGAAGTTTTGTCCTTATCAGCCAAGAAGCCCTTCACGCCCTCATATGTGCAGAAGAAGAACGCAGCGCCTGGCGCAGAACCAACAAGCGCAGAGCCGATACCACGATAGATGCCGCTGAAACCGCCGGAGGGAAAGAAGCCGGCCGAGGATTGGAGACGGGTCTTGAGTGTATCGAGAGGGAAGAGTGAGAGGTCGACGGTTGTTCCGGCGAGGGCGCCTGCTAGGAGGGCGGATTGGAAGGTCGGAGGGTCTGCGGACATAATTTCGAAGGTCGGTATGAGATTTTTTGGTAGAGTAATTGGTGTAAGGGACGTCCTGGGAAGAATCAATGGGCTGGACGAGACCCGAGGAGGAAAAGAGAGATATTAGAGGCCTCGGAGGTTTGGGCCGACCGAGACCGGCGAAATAATAAAATGGAGGAGGAGCTTGACCTTTGGGGCTTATCGATAAGATGAGCTTTAGAGGGGCATGGAGCTTACCCTGTAATGTAGCATTGACGAAGATGGTAGTTCTTCGCAGAAAGCTGTAGCTTTTATCAAAGACAGCCGAAAGAAATCTACTAGAAGAACCAATCAATTGCTTGCCTGTTATAGTATTTGAGGCCTATATGTATGAATTCAGAAGCTGTTTCTATCGTGGAGGTGAGGACGGCAGTTTTGTTTATAGCTCGAGTTATACGATGTCACCATAGGTATAGATTCGCAGACATAAATGCACAATGACAAGGACAGGAAAAGACCTCTACATGCATAAATAATAGCCTTATGCAAATACCAATTAGCTTCCAGATAGAGCTAATTGGTGAGAACGTATATTCATGTGTGGAAAACGGGAGGCTGCGTCGACTACATATAATACTAAACAAAAGAGTATCATCATGGATAGTTGTCATTAATAACTATTTTGCAGAGACATTCCAGTCTACCTTGCAATACCATAACTCCCAAATCAATTGATCAAATCGCCAACTCATAACAGTTCTTTACATGTTATCCCGTGTGCTGGTACCAGCCTTGTGAGTCTCCTCGGCTGCCTTCTTGGTTCGCTCCTGGAGGTTGTTGATATCCTTGGCAGGATCAATTTCCGCTCGGTCTGCCTTGACGGCCTCCTCACTGTCAGAGGCGAGCTCAGGCTTCCAGTGGCCGCTGCCCTCCTTCTGCTTCTTGAGGGAGTCTTGCTTGTGCTTTTCGTAGTCGACATCGGTGTCTAAGATGTGTTAGACGCGGTCAATTGGATCGTATGAGTGAAAAAACTTACGGGTGGATGATTCCTTGAGACCGAGACGCGCTGATGTAGTGAAAAAACCTCGTCCGAGGATAATCTTGGAGGTGTGCGCAGTGCGCAGAGCCATCATGGAACGAGCTGACATCATCTTGTTGATTTGACTTCTGTGATGGTTTTGTAAGGTGCGGTCAAGCTTTAAGGTCGTGAGATAAACAAAGATGAAGGATCCGAGATAGAGATGAAAGAGGAAAAGAGAAGAAAGTAGCAGCTGCAGGGGAAAAGGAACAGTTCACAAGACTTAATACTGTTCCTCT
Organism: Fusarium algeriense; assembly: GCA_002982035.1. Taxonomy (NCBI): domain Eukaryota; kingdom Fungi; phylum Ascomycota; class Sordariomycetes; order Hypocreales; family Nectriaceae; genus Fusarium; species Fusarium algeriense. The sequence continues at coordinate 2,391 of PVPY01002082.1, read as the reverse complement.
CGGGTAAGGTATTGACCATTTGCGGGAAAGTGACGTCACGAGCATCATCACTTTTTAAAGAACTCTCCTTCTCCCTCCTTTACTCCTTGAAATGAAGATGGCATGCGTTCATTCCCCACTCAAACCCATACTACCCCCAGTTTAGGTAATGGAGCTATTTCTTTATTGACCTGTTACCGAGGATGCGAATGCAATGGTTTTTGGGAGGGCCCAATTGCGTGGGTGTGGTTGATAATGAGACGCTGCACGGAGTACGAAGAAATGAGAGAGCTTCCATGCTATGTATGATGTGGGGTTATTGGGGTTGCAGCTACCAGCTGAATTCGACATATGAGAAGCATTGCTATCAGCATCTATCAAAAGACCATTAATTAAGAACGCATATTAAGAAATCGATACTTAGAGGAAGTTATAAGACTCAACAAATCAGCGTTCACGAATTAGTAGCCACCACATTTCAACAAATCGCTCATGTCGTAGCTACAACATCATTCAACGTCAGACTTCGGTACACAACTAATTGATCGTCCCGCCTGAAATCGGTCACTCTAGCAAATATCATTACATTCACAAATTAAAGGAAGCATCAGTTATTTGAACATTCGTATATTCTCGTCTCGCAGCGCTGAAGCCGCGTTGTCGCAACCAGACAGCGCCAATACCCAGTTAACAAGAGCCGCAAATGCAGTCTACCGCTGCATTGCAAAACCAGGCTCCAGGGCCTCCCAAATCCCAAAAAACCTCTTTGAATCTGATCATGACATGTATCCCAGGCCCCCTTAACACTCCAGATGCTTGCCAAGGCGAGACAAAATATTGTAAAAGAAGCCCGTCCAGCCAGGACAAGGGCGAACCAGACAACGCTCCAAAGTATAAGCCACTCCGGTCCCAAAAACACTAGGTAAGCCAGCGCCGGCAATGGCACTGAAGCCTATACCATGAACAAGAAAACAAAAAGAGGACAAATATATAGGTCGTCCCAAGATGATACAAAGAAAAAGAATGGGCAAAGGTGAACCTTTTTTTCGTTCCCGTTCATTGCAACAGCGGGGGCGACACCAAAAATTCGACCAACTCCCCGTAAGTTCCCAGATTTCCGTCCCATAAGGGATATCAATTGTCGCAAAAACACCGTTCGTCTCGATCCTGACCACCGCCCAAAGATATTTCCAAGATGCGACCGATCAAATAACACCGATAAAGACCCCGCTTGCGAAAAGCACTCCTTTCTATGTTGTTCTTTTTCTCTTGTTGACTTCATAACCCATGACCGCGATGAGAGAAGACATTTTGGTATGAATGGAAAGGCCAACCCATGCCTCCCATGTAAATGAAAACAGTTAATGCCGAGAAAATCCGATACTTGTGCCGCCAAACACCGATGCAATGTTGTCTTAAAATGCAGAAAACGCCCGTTCGTGTCTTGTAGCCTCATCTTGCGAGGCGGACACCTAACCCTAGGTATTTGATTTGTTGCAAAAATAACAAAGTAACCAAGCCGAAAATGGTATCGATCTTTATCATGCCGTGCCAGTATTATCCTCATAAACTTGTCGGTGAAAACAAGAGGTATGTCGATTAGGGGATGTTTATACAGGTTGAGATAGTAAGGATGGTAAAAGTGATGGTTGTCGAAATTGCTGTCGCCAACAGTGGGGTCAATCGCGTCAAGCGATTGGCCTCGAAAGCTTAGAGGAAACCAGCCCAGTTGATAAGATGATGCCAAGATCAGGTCTCGGTTGGTCAAGATGCCCGCCAAGATGAACAGCTGCCAAGAACAAACGGTTGTAATTACAGTTCAAGGTGCACCGTCGGTGATGCGACACACCGGTCGACCCATGCGGGTGCATGAGTAGCGACCTGATGCAGCTTACCACCGACGCATCGACTGTTGCATCCTGCCAGGCGACACTGACTGAGGAGGGCTCGACATGGTAATGCCAGTAGCGGGATTGATGATGGGGATGGCATTGCGGCCGCGGGTGGCCGAGGGCTGGTGAAGCTTCATGCTGGGCTGTTGCTGGTAGGTAGGAGGGATGAAGGCGGGAGATGTTGAGTTAAGAGAGAAGCCAGGAGCAACAGTGTTGGGGTGTTGCGTAGGGGAAGAGTCGGGTGAGTTACTGGCTAATGAGGAACGCTCAGATGCGCTGGAGATGGAGACCAACTGCGAACAACAGGTCAGATTGATGCGCCGACATAGACAGCGACGGGATAACTCACGTCAGTCTCGGTCAACAGACCAGGACAGAACTCCATGTCATCTTCAAGGTCAAAGGATCGACTGGTCTCGAACTTGGTTCGGAAAGCTGTGAGGGAAGCAGTCTCGTTGAGCTCCTTCATGCTACGAACACCGCGGAACTGGCGTTGAGCTTGTTGGGATACAGAAAGACG
>PVPY01002080.1:0-23826 GCA_002982035.1 Fusarium algeriense | reverse complement strand
CGCTATTACCGTATTTTACTCCATCTTGGACCTTCACCTACGGTATCTATTTTTTTTTTTCCTTCACAAATCTAGTCTAGGCAACTCAACTAGAACTAGAGCACTTGGACATCCCACGTCTCGAGACGCCTCCACAAGCCCCCCCCTCTTCACCAGGCCTCCTCCTTTTCTCCCCCTCAAAAGGTCCTCCTCTCTCCCCTCTCTCTTCCCCGAGAAAGTCGGTCCAAAGTCGCACGCCGTCTTTGACCTCCCGCCGCCACCAACCTCCGAACGAAGCTGAACTCAACTGCAGTGCAACGAAAAAACCCGATTCTCGCCTCCCGTGCTTTGCGCCGCCCGCTAAGGTCCAGACCCTGTTCCGTCCGCGTTTTGATTCGATTCGACTTTACAAGCGCCTAGCCAGTCCAAACCCAGCCAAGCCAAGCCTCATCTTGCTTCGCTGATTTTTGAGTTGCATTTGCTTCTGCTACTGTACCCCTGCGACTTTGAACCTTGCCATCATCATCATCGTCGCCGTCACCATCACCATCGTCGAGCCCACTACCATCAATACAGCTTCTGTCTCAAATCGAGTTATCAATTCCATTCTTTACATCGCAAATAACAGTGCCCTGCGAAACACTACCACGGCGCTCCGACTCCACCCTCGATCCATTCCTTAGATTCAAGACTCAGCATGGGACTTTGCTATCTTTCACGATAAACCAACGTCGTCCACCATATCGATCCCCTCGCGATGGGCAATGGCCAAGGAAAGCCCGTCGACTTGAACGGCGAAGGTACGTAAAGAAGCTCAGCTCAGCAGCTTCTACATATCAGTTTTTGTTGCCGTTCGACAAGCCCAATCTCTATCGCCATTGGTTAGGGTTCCTGTCATTCTGCATGTCATTTGCCATCTTTCAGCCGCATATCACTTGGCGTCATCTTGTCTCCCACGTGTGTTATACAACCTCTATCCGCCCGATTTCCTCGACCACTTGTCCTATTTTTAGCTTTTGCAGCATCACAAACTTCTTCTTCCTTCTCCTCATATGGCATTATGGCTGGTGTGCTACGCTAACAGCTTTGTAGTGAACTTAAATCATTTCCGCCTGTTGCGAGTCGTCGGCCGAGGTGCCTTTGGAAAGGTGCGAATCGTTGAGCGAAAGGATACGAACTTATCCTTCGCTCTCAAATATATCCGGAAAGATGAAGGTAGGTCCAAGATTATCACTGCTGGTCACACGCCTGTTTTTGGTCTCGAGGTCTCGAGTTATGCACCATTTCCATCGGCCGCAATTGTTGATCGGATACGATTTGGCATTATTCATGTGGTACTCTGCTAATTCTTATGCTCAGTTGTACGATCTGAAAGCGTACGGAACATCATCCGCGAACGCCGAATGCTAGAATATGTCAACCATCCTTTCATTTGCAACTTGAGATACAGTTTTCAGGATATTGAATACATGTACGTCCTCTTGTAATCTACGCAGCCCAACCCTAACTCACATTCGATAACAGGTATCTGGTGGTTGATCTAATGACTGGCGGAGATTTGCGGTTTCACATTTCAAGAAAGACCTTTACCGAAGAGGCTGTTAGATTCTGGATTGCCGAGCTTGGATGCGCTTTGCGATATGTGCACAGTCAAAATATCATCCATCGAGACATCAAGCCTGACAATGTTCTACTGGACGCTGATGGCCACGTCCATTTGACCGATTTCGTACGTTCCTCTCACCTTTACATACAGCTAAAGCTAACGAAGCCAGAATGTTGCTTCCGATGTCGTCCCAGGCAGGACACTTACTAGCAAATCCGGCACATTGGCTTATCTTGCGCCAGAAGTTTACGCTGGTAAAGGATACGATGTGCGGGCAGATTGGTGGTCCTTAGGTGTCCTGTTCTACGAATGTATCTATAACAAGGTAGGCTTGCCAAACTGCATTGCTCATACATGTTTTCTCATTTGATTTAGCGACCATTCGAGGGTGGCTCAGAAGGATCTCTCAGTCAACAGATCCAGGCCGCTTCCCCCAAATACCCTGTTACGCAGCCGCCTGTGTCCCTGGCCTGCCTCTATGCAATCGGCTCCGCGCTCGACCCGAACCGCGAAACTCGAATGGGATCAACATGGGAGAGCTTCACTCAAAACGAATTTTTCAAGTGCTTTGATTTTGAGCTACTCGAACTTAAGAGAATCGAACCCATTTTTGTTCCTTCATCCGAGAAGACGAACTTCGATGCCACATACGACCTCGAAGAGTTGCTATTAGAGGAGGCTCCGCTTGAAGCCCGCGCGAGACGTCAGAAACCACGAGAGCGCCTAAAGGACGATGCAACTGAGAAAGAGATTAGAGAGGACGAGTTGTACCGCATGATTGAGACAGATTTTAAGCCATTCGACTATACAGTGGCTGCTTATAAGCGGTATGACGTCCTTGTCATTGGTTGCGGTCATATTGACTTTGCTAACTTGAACAGTATCACCGAGGGTACCGGTGTCAATCCGGAAGGACACAACGATTCAGATAATGCTCCTCAAGCGATCACAACGGATGAAGCAACGCCTATGCCCACAGTCAACGGAGGATATCAGTCATCACCCCTTAACCCAAGTACTAGCAATGAAAGCCGACAGGGACGTCCTGTACGCCCTGCTCCGCCACCTCCACTGCAAAATGATTTTCGAGCTCGCCACGTTCCAATTGTTGCCGGCCAACGGATGACAAGCCCTACTGGAGGCGTCCAAGTAACTCTTGACGGCAGTGGTAGTTGGTCCGAACTGGCTCGCCAGGATGCAACCCTGCCTACAGATGCTAACAATATTGGCGATGGCAAGAGTGAGGGCTCTGGTGGCATGTTTGGATTTCTCAAGGGCAAGAAGGGTCGCACAAATAGTCCTAAACCAAAAGAAAGGGGTGTGCTGGGTAAGGAAGGCGCACGAGTTGTCATCGGTTAGAGGCAGATGGAAGCTCACAGCAGGCCATTTGCGTACCAGAGTCGAAAGGTAAACAGCCAGTCGACAAATTGCACGCCAACGCCGAGATTTGTCGGATTCAATCATCCAAGGAGTCTGCGACCAGGAACTGATTATCCAACACTTCCTGCGGTGCCAGCCTGCTTCGTGAGGCATGCATTGGCACCGCATTTCTTGGTCACTGGTCGATCGCCGCACTCAACCATGCATCCGGATCGAGATACGGCAATAGCAGCAGCTCAAAGACGATGAGAAACGGCCTATACTTCATTCATTACGGCGTTCGGTCATGTTTTAACGGCTAGAAGCCCTTCCTGCCTTCGCTTACAAAGGGGCATCGCATCGGAGCAACGACGGCTAATTTGTAACAACGTGATACAGACCAAGTCAATCACCATATCTGGAGGGAGCTTTGCGTTTGCAGGGGCACTTCGTTCAATTGAATGTTCAGCATCTGCTGGGTGCTTCACTTTCGAAGGCGTTTTTCTCTTCGAGGTGATATTGGCGGGATATAGTCATATCTTTACACACATTATGCATACTAACGACATTTTCACAAATGTCTAACTGGAAGAGAAGGATCATATACAACTGGACTGAGTTGGAGGGGAACTAGGGGAGGGGGAACTAGCAGGAGATGTCCGGTATTCATGGTTAGCTTGTTTGTTATTATTGTGAGCATATTTGGAATAATACCCCATTACACATTATACATCTATCCTCGGTTTGCTCATCCGTCTGAATCATGTTATTCTAAGTGCCCGCCGCCAAATACAAGTGCATCCTTTCTCCTTGGGTAGATATAAGATTCGGGAATACGCTGGAATTAAGCGATCTTCTCAGCTCATGACTCATGGCTTGAACTAGCTCGAGTTGTTCTCCGAAGAAAGGAAAATGAAGTCCGATATTGGTGTAGGGTACGGAGACAGCCCTCAAATGTTCTTACCAGAGGTAACTTACGTCACAATTGGGTATCCTTATTAGATACAGGGAGGTACAAAGAGATAATTGCACTATAGAGGGATCCTTCTATATTTACACTATATCTATAAGGATTATAGAGGTAGCTATTCTATATAAGGTCTGCTAGGTCTCCTATTGCGAGATTATAATTAGCGGCTGCAATTAAAGTTAAAGTATCCTTTGTGACTGTAGCTAAGTAAGCGCCTTAGCTACAGTTCTCTTTGGTAAGAACTTTTGATGGCTGCCTCCGTACACAGACAGTAAGAAACATAGACAATGAAGACAGTATTACATTGGCTTCATTGGTAAATAATTTCCCCTCTATAACTAATGAAATGCGTGTTGCATCATATAGTTTAGTAACACACTATAATAAATAGTTTGAAGTAGCCCAAGTTTCCGTGTATCATTATATAGCTACTTCAATCCCTGGCTTCATCTCTGTATTTGAAGTTTTCCAGAGCTTCCTGGGAAATAGGGGACTACGAGTGTCCAGGACTTGGAGACTTGTAAATAGCGACCAATATGCTAGACGTTAATGTGTGGTGTGAGCTGAAAAAGGCTGGAAACCATTCTATATTGGCCTTTAAGGAAAGCTCCGTCTGATTTTGTCGTTTGTATTTGCCAAAGAAGTCATGATTATCATCCTTTAAGTTTCAGTACGTTTCTACTCACTGACGAAGGAGACGTGCGCGGTGGTAATTCGGATACCCGGGAAGGAGCCCGACAACATTATAACTATTGACGATACTCATAAGGGTAAAATACTGCGAGCTCGGCCATTATATTACACCTCTATACGTGACTTTTACTCAGGAACTCCTGATTCATATGTTCACTTTGAATGTGGCAAACATGTCGTCAAAATCACAGTGTGATATGTAGCTTGGTTAGCTAGGAGATATGTGCAGAACTCTTTATATTATCAGATATTCACGTCTTGCAGGATGTAGCCGATAGAGTTGGCGCTTTTTCTCTCGAAATATCGGTTGTGCTCATATGACAAGTGAGTTTAGCGACTAAAGAGAACCTACTCGAGCAGGTGCAATTGCGGCAGATGTTCATCTTTCTAAAATATGACGAAATGTACGAGAAATTTACCATAAAAATATGTAGGTCATGCCTTTAATCGTAGGGCTCTCTCCCAGAAACCCAGAAACTCAGGTCAATGCAGAAATGAAAACAGAATGGGAGAAACACTGGGAGCAACAAACAGCCCATTATATAATTAAAGCTTTCAAAGGTCAAAAACGAAAACTGAATATATTTATCGGTATATATTGCTAAATTAACGAGTGTTGGGGCTGGTATGACCGGTGTCAGTCGAAATCAGCGCCCGGCAGTGCTATATATTCTATCCAGCCTCGATCTGTGAGGCTCATATCTTGTTATTACCCAGAGAGAATAGTCCTGCCCTTGAAGAGTCCCGTAACACTGTCTCCGTTTTAGGTTTTACCATATTTTCCGGTTCCTTTCTTATCCCTGGTTCTGAATGCCGTCTCTCGTTAGGCGATGTCGGACTCAATAGCTGTCCATTCTTCTTGAACAGAGGGACAAAATATCGTCTACTCGGCGCCCTCTCCTGTCCCTTGCGGTTGCTCATGGCTACCGGAGGTGGCTTCTTTGTTTTTGAGTCTGGTGGTGCTGAATGAAAGAAGGTGGTCTTTTCAGGAGGCGGGCTGAATGTAGTTGGGTTTAGAGGCTGCATCACATCGCGAAGAAGTTCCATGCCAAGAGTGCTCATAGTGCAGCTGGATGATACGCGATCTCGAGGGCTTGTGGAAGGCATGGCCTCTTTAACAATCGGTAATTCAGAGGTAGGTATAGGCGGTAACGGGCCTTGCGGAGGGGGCAGTAATGGAGGGTTTCGCTGCAGAGGGCTTTGTTTCGGAGGATCCTGCGACAAAGGGTACTGAAGAAGAGGAGTCTGTGGCATGAAGTTCTCCGATAAAGGTGTGATTGCCAAGCGTGGGGAAGGGAGGGGTGTATTTGTTAGAGGTGTTGTTGATTCCGTATTCTCAACTCCCAACATCCGGGCAGCTTTCGCTGGTAGAGTACGCAGGGGGGCCGTCTGAGGTGAGGTCATGTCTACCTGAGGGACAGCTGCGATGTTTCCAAAAGACCTCTGAGAGTATACAGACTCTGAATCCGGGATCGATATTCGGTGGTTGAATGTCTCGCGCCATGAGCCATGGGCCGAGCTTTTTGGACTTGACGGTGCTCCAGTATCGATTCCTGCTTTGTATCTTCGTCGACGGGCAAGATATTGTTTCAAGATAATAACGCCGACAAATAAGGTAATACTGATGATAATTCCACCAGCAATGGTGACTCCAACAATTGCACCTTTCTCGGCCTCGCCCCTCGCATGTTCTTTGGGATAGCCGTGCTGCGGGATATCTTCGTCCATTTTGCCCTTATTTGCGAAGAGCTTCGAGCTTCCAAGGATACGGGGTACGAGTGGCTCAGTATCTTCCTTGCTCAAGACAGGCTTTTCTGTTACTACTGGCATTGCTTCTACATATCGGCTGGTAAAGGCCATAAGTAGATATACCGGGAGTGATATCCAAGAGTTCATTTCCAGGGTTGTTATTCGTGTATTCGTCATGTTTCGAAGCCATCTTAAACTCGTGGTGAACCATGGGGATCATCTGTCTATAAGCCATCGGTAGAACGTCGCATTCTCGAGAAATCTTCGTTTACAATGTTGAAAGCATTGCAAGAATAGTATCATCGTAGCTGAGTTGACAAAGAGTATCACCCATGATTGGGGTTTGCTTTGAGAAAACATATCGCAGGTGCTTTGTTATTTCATTGTACGAAAAGAGTTCGCCATTATCGTCCCGGGGTATCGATTCGTTCCAGTTACTCTTCGAGGAAGTCAAATTTAGAATCGTGTTTCATCTGTAGATCGATCTCGTTTAACAAAGAGACAAGGTCATTAAGCATATTGAAAACAAAGGGTGGCCATGCCATGGTCAAGGTCTGGTATGCATTGACCTCCGAGCATTCTGTAAAGTTAATGGGGCCATTTTTCTCTCTTTAACAACAAAAATAGAAGTGTGACAAGACTCTCTTTTAACAGTCCGCCTAGTCGAGGTGACAAAGCAGCAGCGGCAACGCATTTAAGGCGATGGTATCACAGATATGCAGGGCGATGGCGCTGAGATAAGGTTACAGAGTAACTGACTTCAACTGATATGCGGCCGTTTCGTCTGGAATACGGGATAGTGTGTTTCTTGGATCTCCGGACTGATAAACTCTTGTACACGGCCAGACACATGTTGTGATTGGGAGTATGGTTATCTAATCTTCAGCCTCGAGTACTTTTGAGAAGCGACGAGGGTTGACAGCTACGTAGGCTTGCAGAGATGACTCGCATTGGTACGTGCTAGAGATAACACATAAAGCCTCGAGAACCCCCGGATTCTGAGAGCCCAACTTTTGGGCCAATATACCCAAAACTGGCTAGAGAAGCAGAGCAGCCATGGAAATCCGCAGGCTCCGGTAAGTCTGGCAGCGGTAAAAGAGCCCTGAGCACGACATGATCTCGGGCAAGACCTCCAGGCAGTGATCTCACCGGTGATAATCGTGCAGTCTCGATGAGATGAGCGCATCATGGTCCTACTCACTTGGTTGCCAACCCTTGCTTGATGATCGCAACCTCAACCGCTAAGGTCAGCCGAGCAGCATGCCTCTTGTGATAGGAGATAACATGGTCTCGTCCTGCGTGTTGAACTCATGCTCCTTGCCCCTTGACCCCCAACTGGAACTGTGACCCCCACTTAGAGGCAAAGCAATATTCAAGTTGATTCCCAGGTCTATTCCCACCGGATGCAAGGAAGTGAGAAACCGGCCCCGAGGGCTCAAACAGTGAATCTGCACCGAGGCAGCACTCATCCTTCAAACTGCATTGCCTCTGTTGATAGGTGCCTCCCGGGGATTTGACCGAAGCTAGAGAACTGTCATGCCGGTAGCAAATGGCTCACGACAGGCTTGGTGGCTCCTTTCCTTGTTGGTTTCTGCCGCTCAAGGGCATCTCACATGTTGATTTGCGGACTAGGAGACTGTTGCGGGCGCTCAAACATGGCGCTGAGAGATCTGATCGGTCAACCCACTCTCAATGTCCGGGGACACAAGCAGGCATGACATATTAATATCTGTCTCTATCTTTGGCCCACACCGCTATGGGGCAACACTCGGGCTCATGTGCGAGATCCGCTCAAGAGCTTCTTCTCTAAACTATCTGTCTTCGAACATGTTACAGATCGTATTACCCATCGAACAAGGGACTTGATTTGTTCTTCACAACCGGCTTTCCTCTTAAAGGCCCTCCGGTTCTGGTATCCCTGGGCCGCCACTCTAGCAGGCTGAGCGGCATGTGGGGAAAGGACATGCATAGAGCTTTGTTCCCACTGTCGTTGCTAATAAGTCGTATCCATCGCACGCACGCATGCTTTCTTTCATGGGCAGAAAGCGGAGAACTGCACAGAATATCGACGCTTGTGAACTGTCAGAATCTATTCAGGCTCGACGGAAACATATTCCCGTCATGACTCCCCAGACGCCCGTCAGCTTTGTAGGGACTCAAGGCAACCTGGGGCTAAGGAACTCAGTCATGGCCGTCTGCATGATGGGATTTGATTCAGGTGAACACTTTAAATGGATGTTTTATTGAAATTGCTTACCGTTGACGAACCCTATTCCTGTGCCGGTTAGGCGCATGAGTATGTGAAGGGAGGGATTGGTTGGCTGGTCGAGTGCCTAAGAATCAACTAAGATGGGTCTCTTCTAGCTCTCAAGCTTCAGCATTAGGCCTTTTGGACTTTTAAGCCTTGGATCTTTGTTTTCCCGGATGTCGATATTGATCAGTGGACTTAGCTGTTCGTTTGAGCAACAGGCTAAAGACCGAATCCACCCCTCATGGATGGTCAAGCCGCTGACACCATGCTCGGTCGTTTAGTGCAGTATTTTGAATCATCTGCGGGCGCAACGTCCACACGAGCCTCTCACAGCCGAGTAGGCAAGCCATCAACAGGAACGAGGTGCTGAAAGTTACAAGGGTTCCCGTTCGTCCATGTTCCCCGGCCCGAGAAAAATATAATTCGTTTTCGGTGTTATTATTTCATCTCGTTCAAATTGAATGTGTACTAGCCATTGCGAGAAGTCTTCGGGCTCAATCACGATGCTGATAATTTGGTGGAAGTAAAGGTGGCCATACTAGCTCGCGTTCTCGCATTTCCTTCTTAGTACTATATCATGATGCGGTAAAAAAAAAAAAACTGGTTCTTTGCACATATTCTGTCAATAGCTAGTTCTGACTTGTACTTGTCCATTATACACATGCCTGGACTCTTATTGTCTTGGTGATGACGAAGGAAGATGTCGGAACAACCACACCATCCTGCCCAAGTACCACTAGCAAGGCCCCCTAACCCTCCTAGCTCGCCCGTCAACGCCCTTGCCGGCTCGTGGGTAGTAAGTGGGGGTTGATGCAAGTGCTCTCTCCATGTGTGTGTGTTAGTGAAAGAGTGAAAGTGTTGCGGTCCACCAACCTCAAAACCTCCATTCAATGCGTCTCAAACCGTCCAACGTCGTCGTGCAGCTCACCGGGATATACACATGAGGCTAAAATAAGCATCTGTATGTAGTCAGGGGTTGCTTTTGCCTGCTGCTATCGGCTAATGCATGCCTTGAGTATTTGATTCTTCTAATGAAAATTGAATGTGTTAGACATTCGAACTTCAGAGTTTAGTATAATTAGTACCAGATGACACTAGTGAGTCAAAGCCAACATTGAGTCCTGTCTGCCCAGTCCTGTCGAAGAGGGAAAAAATCGGAAGGTAAGTGCTTGGTTCCCTTATCCTTGATGAACATATTGAATCTCAAATTCGATTGGCAATTGGCATGGAAAGCATATTTTGTGCGAACCGTCTGCAATCGTCTATTTTCATGACAATACTCCCCAGAGTTCTCCGCCCAAAAAAATAATAAAAAAATAATAAAAAAAAAAAATATGGTACAACGGATCTGGGCATTTGCTCCAATTCCCCAGTTCCCCCAGCTCCGTATTCCCCGAGCATATTCGTTAGTGTGTCGCGCGATGCCCAAGTTTCCAGAACAAATGCCCAAATCTTGAAGGTTCGGAGCCGCAATCACAACGAACTACCTCATCCAATGAGCGCCTTGAAGGGCACACCGACGGCATGTTTTGATGTAAGAGCCTCTAGCTTTGTGTCTTCATTTGGCAGCCATGACGGGAGGATTGACATTGTGTGGCTCATCCTTTCTTCACTTGTGAAGGTACATTGCCAGAAGCCGAGGTGACAGGTCTTAGACGAGAGTTTCAGTTTGTTTCGCCGTGACGGATATACATGCCCATGAACTTGGTCTGTATCGAGCAATGGACGACCAGGTACCCTGAAAATCGTCCTGCTGGGCTGAATTGTATGTATGGCGGCTGGCGAGATGGCTCCACCATCTAAATCTGTCAGGGCGACCCCTAGCCCAAGCTCACGCACGGTCGTGGGTCTGTCTTGATGAAGGGTTCCAAATACATTCAAGCTCTCATTCTCCAATATTCATATCCATTTCTGAAGGTGCCTGAATAAATGAGATGTAGAGAGTGGTGCGGGAAATCGCCACAGAAGCGATCACCAAGACGGGATGCACGACTGCTGGCAGTACTTAAACTCTATTGAACCCTCGTCCGAAACCGCAAGATTTGCCTCGGTATCTTTTAACTTCCAAGGGGGCAGCTGTCACTGCACAAAGAAATGCTTTGCGACATTCTTCAAGTTACCTGAGAAAATTTACGTAGTGATATTAAAAATTGATATGAAGCAGACGTGCTTCTTTGGAAGCAATGTCGAAACATAAACGGGCGTCATGACTCGAAATTTAGTTTGATGTTTTTGGTAAGGAGTACCAAATACATGTTGACTCGCGAAATCCGGCTGTTGAGGGTCAAGGCGGCCCAATACGATTTTAGTTAAGCGTAGGCTGCCATGCTTGAGGTGGCTAACGGAACTTCGAGGCCAGGTCTATGCCATGTGCGTTGCAGAACGGTACCATGGCATAGATCGCGTCTTGGTGGAGAATCTATCTGCTTGGCTGGTGTTATTTGCTATAGCCAGTAGAGCAGAGGAGTATTTGGATCTCATAAACTGAAGATTCATTGGATCGGGCGTGCCTGGCGCCTCCTTGACCACCGGCATGGCTGACGAGCCAGTTTCTCCATCATTGACGCCCTGAATGAGCCCAGAATCGTGGGTCCCAAGTTGGCGGCGTTTGCCCGAACATTTGTGAATGCTGTCCAATCATGGTTCTGGGGTTCGTCAGCTGTATTTGGTGTTGCTGGTGATCATCCACGTTGTGTTAGTGGTAGCTACGACGATAGTCTCATGAGTTTTTTTCTTCTTCATTTTCCCCTCTGGGTAAACAAACGAGATCGAGACTTGCGACTTTCAACGTAATAAGGTAGCTGCCTTTCTTCCAATTATTGAAACCACAGATGGATCTAGCCCTCTCTGTTTGGAAGGCACTATCCCGTCTGGCTGCAAGGCGCATCCGCACTCGGAGGGAGTTGAGGTATGAGGGAAAAACATTGAAGGAAGTTTCGCCGAGCTCGCGCAGACAAATTTTCATGGTCGCAATGAAAGTAATTAGGCAAGGTGCAACAGAACTAATTATATTGCTCTTAGTCTGGAAGACGAGTACAAGAAGTGCCACTGTAAAGCTCAAATGATATCTTCAGAGTATCTGGCATCACAGATATTCAACGAGGCGAACAGAGTACACTTGCACACGATGTCATCTACGGTGCTTTGGACAAAAGCCTGAATGCCCGTCCCTGCTGCAAGTGGCGCTCCCGCGACCACTTCCCGTGGCATATATGTACATGAAAATGGGTCTGGACCCTTGAAATCTGAGTGAGCCACTCGTCAACAATATGTGGTGGCCCTGGCTCCCTGTACAAGCGACGAATAGGTAGTTGATTGATGGGCTTCCATGTATGGAGGGGAGGTCCGGTTATAGGAATCGGTAGCGCATTGGTGAATCCACAGGTGGTTTGAACCATGCGATTGAGGCTTTCCTTACTCCACGAGGGCAGTGACTCTTTTGCGGAAGCAAAACGCGCATCGAGTTCAGCCGTCACAGTACAGTACCTAGTAGGCTCATCTTTGTCAATTCGGGCCTAAGTGTTGTGGCGGGATCCGCTGTGATGGGTACAGTACCTGTCGAGACGATGAAAGTCTTGGCAAATAGTCTTGAAAGTCCTCATCCTCGTCTAGTCTAATTCAGATTCTCTCGGGGGTCGATGTGCGATGCGCTCGCCGCTGAGACTGGGAGTAACGTGGGGCACTAACGTTTACTTCTTTCTGTACGGAAATAAACGAACCAGTCATTTTTGTTCCTTTTGTCTTCTTTCTCTCCATCGGATCGAAGAATTAGTACCTACAGCCTACCTACAGGCTGCCTTGTAAGCTTCAGATACGATTTGACTCGACTAAACTTAACTCAACTTTCAAAACCCTCCGCATCCCTCCTCCTCTACAACTGGTTCTTGGCTTTCTCGTCATCTCGTCCTCCCACCAGCCAGCACTTTCTTTCTTTGGTACAAGTACATCCTTACCGGCATCAGTACTTACAGTACGTAGTACGTACGTCAACACAACATACCTTGCCTTAACGTACGTTCTCATCTTCGATCGCTTCTCTGTACCTACACCAAGCACCCTTTCAATCGATTCTCCTCCCTCCGACGAAGAGCGCCCGCTCGCCCGTTCACCCGCTCTTCACTTACGCTAGGTGCCCACTGAAGCCCCCGGAGCATCCCCCCAAAAACAAACACCCCACCCGTCCAGAACCTGGTGTATCCCAGTCGGGTCTGAGGTGGCCGCTTTTGGGTGTGATGAGGTGGTTGTCCTGATCTCAGCGAGGTTGGATTTTTCTTCAGGGCCCTACCGGTCTCAGCTGCAGCTGCAGCTAGGTTCTGTAACTTACAGTACCACCCACCCATACTTGGTGTAAGTTGAGCGGCATCTGGACTGCAAGCAGCTGCAGCAGTGCAACCCACACCCGACCTTTCTCACACCCTCCAACTAAAGCCACTACGTGGGGGGCCCTTCTCTTCGTCACCTCAGCCTCTCGCTCACCCTCACTCATACTCTCTTCCCTCTTCCATAGTTTTGCAGTCCGTCCAACCCTCGCTCCACCACAAGCCATCCGAATATTTTCTTCATGAGCACATCTCTATCAATAGCAAATTCAAGTCCTGTTCTAACCATGAACCCAACAATAACAGAGCACGACTTTCGTTTTCCTAGAAGGCCAAGTGCATGGCCCAGCGCTGCTACTCACCACGCTTCCACTCAGCGCAGCGGCCACTCGAACCGCATCCCCAACTCTCGTGACGCTTCGGCCAGCTTCAAGGAGCACAAGACCGATATGGCCACTACCTATTCCCTTGCCCGACAGGGCCTGGGTGGCGGCGCCCTTTTCCCATTTCTCCAGAACGGTTTGGCCGACTCCGATCGCAGTATCGACAAGATGCAGCAGGATGATCCGCTGGCGACTCAGGTCTGGAAATTCTTTGCGAGGACCAAACAGCAGCTACCTAGCCAGCACCGTATGGAGAATCTAACTTGGCGTATGATGGCTCTCAACATACGAAGGCACAAGGAAGAGCAGCAGCAGAGACAAGACGAGGCAGAAGCTCGAAGAAAGAGGAACATGGAGGCCAACAGCCGGTATGCAAACCACCTTTTATTTCTGCAACACCATTTTTGCTTTCAATCACGTTCGTACCTTCGGACCATGACGTGCTGACCAGGACTTTCAGACTTGGGCGCCCAATGATGCAAAGCTCTCCTAGCGGCATTGCCCAGCTGAGAAAGTCTTCTGAAAGCAATCTGACTCAACCTGATGCCATGAATCTTGACGATTTCATTTTTTCCGACAATTCTGGCTCGCCTGTCAACTTTTCGTCTCCTCAAGGCGATAAAATGGTTGATGACAGGACCGGCAATTCAATGGCGTCAGCTATCCCAATCAAATCCCGCAAGGAACCATCAAACCCGGCCTTCGTCCCACAATCAGTCCCCGTCCAGCCAATTCACCAGGCGTCTCAGGGCAGTGAGTTCAACTACGTGAACCGCCATCTTCGAAAAACCAGCATCGATGACCGCAGGGTGAGTGACTTGGATTGCCCCTCCTCTTTGTGTGACTGCTAGCGCATGCTCCCATTCGTCCGCCGCAAACTTCCAAATATGCTCCTTTTAGTTTTACATGTGATAACACTTTGTTTTGCGCTCGGATACTAACTTTTACAACCAGACTCGAAAGCGCCCCGCTGATTTCTCACCTCATGTCCCAGCTGTCAACAGCACCGCCGTGCAGAATGACCTGGATCTTGATTCGGAGCTGCATGACTATTCCTTAGACCAGCCAAGCCAAGCCGGTGTCCCCCAACAGCCTAATGGCGTCAACGTTCCCTTCAACCTTGACACTTTTATGGAAAATGATTCCATGGTCAACAATAACGGAAACTTTCAGCAGAACTTCTCATTTTCTCCTTCGACATCACCTATGATACCCCATGGTCCCTTTTCTGGCATGTACCACAATTCATCTGTTCCCTCGGCATCTATGAACAACAACAACAACAACAACAACAACAACAACAACGACTTTTACTCACCACCAGCATCTGCGTACCCTTCGAATGTCTCGACTCCCCATCCCGTGCCTGAGCAGGAAGGATTTTACTTTGGCTCCCAGGATGCGCGCACGCAACGCCCTCAGGGTTTCCAGCAGAGTATTGGCAGTATGCTTAGCCAGCAGTTCATGTATGGTGGCGCAAACGGCAATAGCGGCAGCACTATGTTCTCTGCTCCTGGAACTGCTTCAGAATCCATGTCTGCATATAGCACTGCTCCTAGCTCATTTGGGCATATCGACCCTTCTCAGGTGTTCCACAATGATCAGCCTGTCACTTCACCCACAATTCAGATGCAACAGGACAACATGTTTGCATTCGGGGCTGACTCCGATGATGAGGATAACAACGCGTTTGCTGATCGAAACGTTTCAATGCAAAAAGATATGTCTTCATCTCTTGATGAGTCGGGGGCTATGGGCTGGGATGCCAGCCTCCCAGGCCAATTTAGCACCCAGGCAGCTCGTTTCCCCGGTGGACCGACTCGCAAGCAGGTGATGATCGGAGGAACGACGACTGACTTCGTCGATAACAATGGAGACTGGGAATCGAATGGTCTCGAGCGATCACAGTCACAGTCTTTCAGGGGAGGAAACCCAAGGAGACAGCATCCAAAATTACCGCGAAATGCGTCTACGCCAGTCCATTTCGGCGGGCAACAAAATGGTTTTGAGCAGCTTGCACAGTCGATGCAAAGCTCACCTGCCGGTGATGCAAACGGGACCATGTCGGGATTCTCATCCGTGGCTCCAAGCAGACCGTCATCGCCCTCCATGTCGAAGCAGGGCTCAACCACCAACTTACAGGCGGCCGCCGGCAATGGCAACGATGGAAATGCTCCGACCACGTGCACTAACTGTTTCACACAGACAACGCCTCTGTGGAGGCGAAACCCTGAAGGTCAACCACTGTGTAACGCTTGTGGTCTTTTCCTCAAGTTGCACGGCGTTGTGAGACCGCTGAGTTTAAAGACGGATGTAATTAAGAAGCGAAACCGCGGTTCTGGAACCAACGTACCAGTTGGAGGAAGCAGTACCAGGTCTAAAAAGACGGCGAGTACCCTGAACTCCCGCAAAAATTCGACATTGTCTATGTCCACTGCGACAGCAAACAGTACCAAACCAAACAGCAGCAACCCGACGCCAAAGGCAACGACACCACCTGCTACTAGTCAACCTGCAAGCAGCAAGGATATTGAAAGTCCAGTAAGTGGTACGACATCGGGTGCCAACACTGCTGGAAGCACTCCAAACAGTCATCTTGCTGGTCCCGGCCCCTCTTCTGGTGCTGTGGGTGGCAAAGGGGTAATACCTATCGCAGCTGCCCCTCCTAAGACCAGCCCTGGGCCTGGCGCCTCCTCAATGTCGATGCAACGTCCTACCACTGCTTCTTCAAAACGGCAACGCCGCCACAGCAAGAGTATTGGGGGTGATGTGCCGGTGTCGATGGATATCGATAGTCCCGATTCAACTAGTTCCATCGATGCCCCGCGTCCTTTTGGCTCCTCTGCTGGCCTCTCGAGCTTGCCTGGTGGCATGTCTGCCAGTAGCTTCAACCTGAACCAGCGACCCAGTACGCTTGGCTCAGCCACAGGCATGATCAGCATGTCCGGTGGGCAAACAAGCTCGTTGATAGGTAGCTCTGCCGGTCCCCAGGAGTGGGAATGGCTGACAATGAGTCTCTGATTGCAAAAGAATATATATGGGCTTTGACAGAGAACCAACCAGTCGCGATGGTGCTCATGGAGATTCTGGACACTCTGCCTCAAAAGGAATTGCAATTTTTGAGGACGATATACATAATGAAGCAGGGCATGATTTCGAGGCGTTCTAGATGGGGGGGCGTTTTCTTTGAGACTTGATCATACGACGGATTGATACCTTACTTGGGCTTGCCGAATTGTATTGAGTTGTATCGCTTCCGATGCCGCCGGAGTTTTATGAGGGAAAGAGCTCTTGATATGTGGTTATTGCTGGGCAGTAATGCACAGGCAAAAAGCCCCATAATGACGAGAAATGGCAGAGTCATCATGACAGCTTTCCAACAATTCAAGCGTCTGCTTAATAGATCTGACGAATTGGCTGAGAGTTCTTTTTTTTATTTTTTTTCTTTCTTATAGATGGGAACGAATGATTGGGGAGGACTTTGATGGTGCAAATTTGATGATTGGGACAGGTCCTTGCAGTGAACACGCTTTTGAAAGAATTTTGATGATACCACTTAAGATTATTTATATACTTTCTTTTCATCCTCTCGCAAATCCCGTTGCTTCACAGGCCGCGGACGACGGCCCATTGAAACTACAAAATAGGCTTCAAAATGCCCGGGGTACCAATACCATAAGAATGGTGGAATAGACCAGAGCATATGGCTGTCGTTCACGACAAAATTAATCTTGAAATCTCGAGTGCTGCTCACACCAAGACATACGTGCTCTTATTTAAGAAAAAAAAGTCGTGTTGAATCAAGATCAATTACTCATTGCTTCGTAAACGCCTACACGAGTGCATTGGCTTTTGCACCTTCGATTTCTTCCTCCCTGTCTTCATACCTGCCAAAGGAAGGAGGGAAACTATTCTCAAACATACATACATAACTGCAACTATCGTGGCAAACCAGACAACTCTTAGACCTCATAGCACCAGACCGTACGCAAAAACCTGGTCCGTATAGAACTCCTGCTTGCCGGAAAATGAATAGCACGAAATCAGAACTGCAGAAGTTGCAGTGCCGAATACAAGATTGAAAGTGATAATACAGCAACGTCGAAGAAGAAAAGCACTGAGAGGCTAAGCACAAAGGTTATCAACAACCCGAGTCATGGCATGCATTTATGACACATCCGAGGCTTGTATCACTTCAGAAGAGGGCTTTCCCTCGGTTAACAAATCCTCGCCAGCCAACTACCCTTTGAGGAGTTTGAGGCTCGTCCTAGAACATCGTCCCAAACGTCTCATCGGTGGGAATGCGCTTTCTGGGGCTTCCGCCTTCTTCTGTTGCAGGTTTGCGATGTCTGAACGTGAATCCTACAAAGAGACTCTTGCTCATTTGGTCTTCGCGTTCAGCCATTGTCTCCAGGGCTTGTTGCTTGTCGTGAACCTCCTTGTACTTGGCCATGTCAGCCTCGTTAGTAAAGTCGTCGAAGTAGCCCGCGTCGGTTTCCGAGTCCAGCTCAGGAACGAATGGCGCCCGGGTTTGTCGCAGAACATCCCATTCGACTTCTGCGAAGTAGTGATGAGCATAGATATCTTTGATATTCGAGAATCGTCTTGTGCGGGAGTTGATGCATCTGTGGGGATAGTCAGCCTAAATACACCATATTCAAGCGCTAAAAGCGTAGGGTTTACTTACGTGCAGATGAAGTTCCATGTTCGGTTGCTTAGGAAATAGTTGGGGTCCTCCCATACAGGCCTCTTCAGCACCTCCTTCCAATGCTTCAGATTACGCCATGTCTCATCTGGGGTGGCACCCGCGAAAGGAGGAAATCCAGTGAGTGCTTCGAACAGCATACAGCCCAGACTCCAATAGTCCACAGTGAAGTCGTATTCCTCCCCTCTAAGGACCTCTGGGGCCATGTAGTCGGGCGATCCTACAATGGACTTGGCATAGTTGACATCGTTCTCGCGCATTGTCCGGTAGCTCTCTCGACGTTCAGCCACGGTTCGCTGATCCATGGGCTTACCGAAGGGAACTGCACTTTCGGATGCCTTTTCCAGCTTGATGCGCATTGACTCGATTTTGGATGGGGCGAGCACACCTGCAGCAAGGCCGAAGTCGGTCAACTTGATGTGTCCTGTAGAATCAACAAGAAAGTTCTCAGGCTTAAGGTCCCGATGAATGTAGCCCAGCTGGTGCAGGGCGTCTACAGAGCAGAACATCTCGGCGATATAGAAACGGGCATGACGGTTGGATAGCACACCGGTGTTGTTAAGCAGGGTGCGGAAGTCACCGCCAGGCACGTACTCCATCGCAAGATAGATGCTTTTTTCATCCTGGAAAGAATAGAGGAGTCTAACAAGCCACTCGCTCTGAGCGGTGGTCAGGATATCTCTCTCCGTCAAAACATGACGGACTTCGTCAAGCTTGAACAGCAGCTTCTTGCTCATGACTTTGAGAGCACAAACTTCACGGGTGTCTTTCTTTTGAGCCAAGAAAACTTGACCGTATCCACCTTGACCAACTTGTGTCAAAATCTGGAAGTCGCCGTGTCGAAGTCGCACTCTGCGCTTGCGTAGGTTGGCACGCTCTCGGCCTGTATACTTGGTCCACATTTGGTTGTGCGTCTCCTCATCAGTCTCTGGCGGCGGAGGATATTCGTTCTTGAAGGCTGTGAGTCGATTTTGCCTGGAGCCAACATAGGTGAGGAGGTCGAAGTAATAGTCCAAGAAATCTAAGAAGTATTAGAGACCAACAAAAAAGATGCACTTCATAATCGATCGGTTGGGTATGCCTACAAAGCTGAGTAACATTGACGAGTCGCTTGACGTTGGGCTTCTGAAGTATCTCACGCTCTTCTGCTGTCAAACCCCGAGCTGTATTGAACTTCTTAGTCGCAGGCGTATTTGGGCGGTCCCTGTGCTCATAGTGTTGTTGACGGGTGACAGCAGCATGACTATGTTGGTGGGGAGAATCGGTGCCAGCCAATCGAGAGGTTGGGGGTGTGTTCTCTTGGCCTTGCTTCTTTTGAGGGCTTCCAGGCCGCGTCTTGTGGACGACACTTTCATCGACATTGACGTTGGACTCGTCGAGGGGCTGGACCTTGGTCTTGCTAGGTGATAGCGGGGCCACGACACTTTGAGGTCGGCCCAACTTGAGGGGTGGCTCGATGGTGGGAGGATTGAGTGTCAAAGCAGACTCAAAGGCCGATGGGAGGTCGTGTGATCCAGGAGGGTTGGTCTTCTTGCTCGGGCTACCTTGAGGTGTGCTCGCGGGGTTGAGAAAGTTGTCCGTTTTGGCCGAGGGAGTAGCAGGTCGCGAACTGCCATTTTCGCCGACCGGGTTCTTTTCTTTCCCTCCAGGGAAAAAATTGGACATAAAGCTAGCCATGGCCGCTTGCCTTCTTCCAGAAGAGTCTGCTTAGTTGGACGAGAGAGTGGTGAAGAAGAAGCGCTCCGAATGCAGTGTATGGTGGGATGTTTGGTTGTCGCGATGTGAGCTGGAGTTGGAGTCGAGGGGTAGTAGTGGGTGGGCTCTGTTTTGTTTAGCTTGGGTTTGGACAGGCTGCGAGTGGGGAAGAGATAAGAATAACAATCAACACTGGAATCAGCAGTGAAAGTGAAATTCAATAAAAGAAGACTTATACGGAGATTAAGAAAGCGGATTTGCTGGAAATGATAGAAAGCCAAATGGATGCTGACCTGGATTTTGGGGGAAAAGAAAAAGGGATAAAAAGTAGAGAAAGAGAGAGATCAATACTCGAGGACCTGGATGCTCAATGAGATCTGATCAACCCCACTTAAAATACTATTGGCTACGTTATCCCTGGAAATCAAACTACTGGGCCAGGTAAGGTACTAGCTATGGTTGCAGTAGCAACCGGGACGTACATGCTTGATCCACCATTCGATATCAAGCAGGAATGATCGATCTCCATTTTGCTGACGTGCTGTCGCTCAAGTTAGGCACGCAATTTAAAATTTTGATAATCTGAAACAGCTCACACCGTCTTCGAAGAGCCGGAATATTCTTTTTGTTGATTGCGGTCAATAACGTAGGTTCCTTACCTCAGGTAATCCAAGGAAACCTTTGATACCTACAACCTTAGATGTCTCATCTGTACGTAACCTAAGGTAGGTATCTTCTGACAGTAAGTTATTTGCTGAAGTAGCTGCTGGACTTTATGATCATATGTGTACAGAGCTCTCTCGAGTAGTCCTTTGGTTGGACACAGCTCATATTCCAACATAAATTCTAACAGAGATTGATATGCAATCTACACGCTCTGGACGGAGATGGAACACCACGAAAGCTCGGAGATTAGTACATTACTTTCGAGTGTTTGCCATCTAACGTTGTGACAATATCAGGACTAATAGGCAAACTGAATCACTTCACGGTGAGACTAGCTGCTGACATTCCCAACTCTTCTGGTAAAAGCGAACTGGACTAAGTTAAGAAGAGCATGAATTGACTTTACGCTAGGAGAGAATAACAAATGATGTTGATCTACAAGGCAGATTACTCACATATCTACTTAAAAAGCTTCCTGCACGTTAGAGAAAATGGGAAGCATAAATATCAAAGTACTAAAGATACAAATAGATGCATTCCAAGTCGAAGCAAGCTGCTTTAGTAACTACTTACATAGCAAAGGAAAGACAATTATACTTAATACCTGATAATACATAGCTGTTAAGACGGACAGTCTCCTGTATACGGGATACCAACTTTATATTGGATATAGTTGGAACTGTGGTCTTTCAGGATTTAACTAGGTGCGGTCGTATGGGCTGGCTTTTCGCTCTTACCCTTGAGACTGATCTTCTGAAACCGGCCTTGAACAACGTATGAAATGAAAGCATACCTTCTCAAGATGATAGCTGTGGCGCTCCTATTGTCCTCTGCATACCTCCTCTACTTACCGTAGTAGGTAGGGAGGTAGGGACCCAAGCGCTGCTGGATAAAGGCAAGGTACCTACCTACCTCAGCTCTACGTGAGTACCTTAGACCCTTTGCATAGGTACCTTAAAAACAAACCTTTATTTCTTAATCATCTATGGTATTGTCTTCTTGAGAATAATTGAGTGTACGCCACTCTCTATAACAGGCGTTTTATGAGTTCTAATTCAATTTGTTACCCCAAACACGACAGCCAGATCAAAGAGATAAAGTGCTGTTAACCTCCAGGTATATTGGAAAGAACTAAATTAAGCCCAGTATTAGAACCGTGCTTTGCAATTCCTTTACCTAGCTTTGTTTACAAGACCGGAACGGTAACTCGAAACTGATTCATCACAATATCATGACCTGACGTAAACTTTCGCCAACAAATCACTCTTACTTAAGGTAGAACAAGAAGGCAGATTAGGAGCTCTGAAGCAAGTATAAAGTTCTTCAACCCGTTCAGAGTGCCGAAATTTTCAAATAGAGATATAAATTTGGGTCCTGCTTTTGACCATGACTTAGTCCTAGGTGAGACCAGGATTATCTCAGCAGACTCTTTATGTATCATCATACGAGTAATACAAACACTCTTATGAGGCCTGAAATATTGCACAATGCTGGTACGGGTTTGCTTCTTCACGCCAAGAAATATGGATGAACAACTCACTTCAGTCTTGTTGCTACATCGTGATGTGTGGGTCTGTGGTGGGCGGTCACCAGCCGGTTTCAGCCGATGACATGCAAGGATCTAATCTTATCAATCTACTGACCTGAGCCTTGGCGAAAGTAACATCATCCATCATGGGATCAGTTCCCCTCAGCTTAGCGCGGACAACTTCCGCCATCATTCACTAGCAAATTACTCACACGCCAACAGGAAACAAACCTAAAAGCCATCAGATTTCCCACCGCCTCGCCTCGCCTCCTTTATCTCTGTCACCTCGCTGTCTGTGTCCTCATTCTTAGTCAACTGCGCCCAGCGCATCAAAGGCGGACCAACTCATACAGACTCTCCTTGTCATCGACTCTGCCCACGCCATACGACTAAAGAACTATATCATGAAGTTCTTGCACACCATTACTGGCTTTGCTGCTACGGCGCAGGCTTTCATTCCGGCATCCAATATCTTTGGCGTCAACGATAATGCTGACACCAGCGCTCCCCATAAGATTCCAACGGTTCACGAGTCCGTTGTCATGGCGCGTCGTATCCTTGCTCTGACCAAGCTTGCGACTCTCTCGACCGTTTTCCCTTCTGGACACTCTAACATAGGCCTCGAGACTGACAGTGATGGACTCGAGGGCGTCCCTATCGGCATGATGGATTATGTGGCCGATTGCGAGGATGAAGGTAATCCTACCATTCTCGAAATCAAGATTGCAACAACTTTTAGAAACGTTCGGGCTGGGTCCAACCTTACCCTCTCCATGAACTGGGTGCCACCCTATCCGCCCGCTAAGCGTATCTCTCTCCTCTCACGACTTTCGGCGTATATTCCCTTCAGCTCCGGCTACGATTATAACAGCCGCCCGGAGAAGTCACTCTCCGTGCCAGATACTGTTCCTTACTCAGCGGCCAACCTCCCTCGGTTCGCCCTTTTTGGGTATCTCGAGCCCATCGAGACTACGCCGGTATCAGCCCTAAAGCTCGCGGCATGCTTCACACGCAAGCACCAGGATGCCAAGTACTGGTTACCTGGTAATGTCATCCATGAGAGCGCCTGGGCGCGTTTGGTCGTGACCAGGATCTACTGGGTTGGTGGCTTTGGTGACCGTGCCCGAATCGGCTGGTTGCCCGTTGATGAATGGAAGAGCGTCACCAGAGATGAATGGGAGAGCATCAAGCTTCCCGGCGAGGAGAGAGGCTGGAGCGAATGGTCAGCTAATACTGCAGAACTGTAATGGTGGCATGGGTGACATGGGCTGGTCCGAATGGAGACACTTTTCTTATTACTATTTATGTGGATGATTAGACTCAGGCGAGATCATTCTTTTGCATACGGATGGTGGCTATACTTCATCGCGGCCGCCATCATCTCCATGGGAGGAGTTGATTTTACATACCTAACTCAGGGCGGCAATCATCTATTAGGCTAGCACGGAACTTTTTTTTGCGTAACATTTGCTTTGTCTATTAAGAACGGTAATTTGCATCATTCTTTCAGGTTTCCTTGAACATGACAGGCAGATAGCCGAATTAACAAATCTTGACTATCTACCTAGGGAGACATGTTGTCTCACTTGACTTGCATTCTACTGTGTTGCCGTCCGACAGAATTAGCAATGAGATACGGCGATGTTTGTCTCACACAGCATCCACGTTGGGCAAGCCGCGTCGCTAGGGTTGGCAACGTGTGGCGTGGTCACCAGTCACCACCTCCAACGATCGGGGTGTTGGCTCATAATTTGTTTGGCCTCTCAGCGTGTTGACAATTCGTAGCCCATCACAAACATTCTAAAGGGCAGCACTCCCTTGTTACTGTGACCGTGCGCTCGACTGCATTCGGGAGGGGCGGGCAAAGATGTCATGCAATCGGGGGTGGAAGAAATCTTGGCCGGTGCTGCCACACATGTGAGA
>PVPY01002071.1:0-23536 GCA_002982035.1 Fusarium algeriense | reverse complement strand
TTTCTTTAAACTCGAATTGAGCTAACTTGAAGCTTTAAGGCTTGGAAAGTCTGGACCTCAATAGTTTGGTCAGTTATTCTCAGCCGGAACATGGCTACTCTACAGAACACCCCTTTCAAAGAACGGACATCGTCATTGTTAAAGCCAAGTATTACAAATAGTGTGACTTATAGACTGTGCATATGTCGGTAGTTCTCAAACTAAATTATCCAATATTGCATCTCAATTCCAGCAATCTTCAACTCGTCTCACAATGCAACCCTTTGAAAGCTTAATGCTAAAGGGCTGTCGTGGGGAAGACAGTGGATCAAGTTTTTCCCGTGTCAAGGATCTATGTTGAAGTTTTCAAAAGCTTCTTCACTATCACCACGTAGCAACACATCAAAGCTTCAACTCACCTCTTATCAATTGATCATCAAGTATATCATCATGGCCACTCCAAGACCTGCCCAAGTGGCATTCCGCATCCATCCAATCTACCGCATCTTCTTCCTCATTCTCGAACCAATCTCCGCCCTTACCGGCGCATTCTACACTCACTTCCGCCAAGATACCTACCTAACACTTCTCGACGCATCCTCAGCACCAGCGCAAGTACCAAAAGCTACTTCAGTAGCTATGTCGCAGCTCGCCAATATGTTCTTCTTCTTTGCGCTTAACGAAGCGCTCGTACTGCGATCTACAGCGGATTTGCGTGTTTGGAGGACGGTGCTGCTTGTACTACTTATTGCGGATCTGGGCCATTTATTCACGATGAGTGAACTTGGATCGAGAATTTATTGGGATGTCATGTCGTGGAATGCTAGTGATTGGGGGAATGTCCCGTTTGTATATCTTGGTATGACTATGAGGGCGAGCTTTTTGATGGGGATTGGATTGGGTGAGTCGAGGGCTTTGAAGAAGAAGGATTGGAAGAAGCAGTGAGAACTTCGGATGGTTATAGCGAGGTTCGGTATTTAGGTCTGCGAGATCTCGGTTTTGAGGGCCCGAAATTGGTGGTCATGAGAAGAAATGAGTTGGGATATAGCTTGACTACGCCTTTACACGACATGATGTAGCAGGTCTAGAACACATGATGCCGTATGCAGAAGATACCCCCATCAGGACGAATGGAACTATAAAACAAAACCTCAAGCCAACACTTCACATATCGTCAATGCAGCTCCTCTCATGCTAGCTCACCCCCCACGATTCTTGGTGGAGGAATTCAGACTCCGCCGGCCCACGATAATCCGAGCTTCATGTCAAGAGTCATGATGACCCTTCAGCCAATAACATGGCCACATCGGCTATCGGGTATCGCATGTCGCCTTTCTGCAATTCGGGCATGGCGTCCCGAACCCCCAATCTCTCAATGCGACACTCTAATTGACCCCCCAAACCGCATCGCTTACTCGAATCAGATGATGCTTTCATGATGGAGGGGTCGTAGTGAAAATGCCCCTCACACGTAAACGGAAACGGTAGTCACAGCGATGAGGGGTGAGCTTTCGTCGAGTGGGGGTTTGGGCTGTTGCTCGGCTCGTCATGAGATGAGCTTTATAAAAGAAAGACAACCCCAATTGACTTTGATCTCAATTGCTCTGTTCTCTTTCTCGTCATCTCAACATTTTACACACCCTTGTATCAATTATCATGTCTGTTCCCGACAAGTTCCAGGGCTTTCAGTCCCCCAGCGCCGAGCACTGGACCGACTTCCAGAAGAACTCATTTGAGCCCCGTCCCTTTGGCGAGTACGATATCGACATCAAGGTCGAGTGCTGTGGTGTCTGCGCCAGTGATCGTCACACCATCAGCGGCGACTGGGGCGGTTGCCCTTATCCTCTCGCTGTAGGCCACGAGGTTGTTGGCAAGGTTCTTCGTGTTGGCGATAAGGTCAAGCTTGCTAAAGTCGGCGACCGTGTCGGTGCTGGTGCTCAGGTTTGGTCATGTCTTGACTGCCGTCAGTGCAAGAATGACAATGAGACGTACTGTAAGGATCAGATCGACGCTTATGGCGCTGATTACCTTGACACTGGTTTCAAGACCCAGGGTGGTTATTCTTCCCATACCAGAGTGCATGAGTACTGGTGAGTACACCTGTAGACCCAATTGATTCCATTGACTTACAACTCGTAGGGTCTACCCCATCCCCGAAGCCCTCTCCAGCACCCAAGCTGCTCCCATGCTCTGCGCCGGTATCACCGTATACAGCCCACTGAAGCGTCTCGGCGCCGGTCCCGGCAAGAAGGTCGGTATCGTTGGTATCGGTGGTCTCGGCCACTACGGCGTTCTCTTCGCCAAGGCCCTCGGCGCCGAAGTCTGGGCCATCTCTCGTTCACGAGCCAAGGAGGCTGACGCTCGCAAGATGGGCGCCGATGGCTTCCTGGCCACTGGTGAGAAGAACTGGACCGAGGGCCACAAGATGTCCTTCGACATCATCATCAACACTGCCACTTCTTTCGAGGGCTTTGCTCTCAGCGAGTACCTCAGCCTTCTTGATGTTCACGGCCACTGGAACTCTGTTGGTCTTCCCGGTGGTGACGGTATCTCCATCCGCAACCAGGACTTCATCACCAACGGTTGCTACATCGGCACATCGCACTTGGGCAGCCGACGTGAGATGCTTGAGATGTTGCAGCTCGCTGCTGACAAGGGTATCAAGTCGTGGGTTGAGGAGATCCCTATCTCCAAGGAGGGTCTGCAGCAGGCCATGGAGGCTCTGAGGACGAGCTCTGTTCGCTACCGATCTTGCATGACCAACTATGATGAGGCATTCGGTGCTTGAGCGGGAAAGTGTGAAAAATAAAAATAAAAGGGTTAGCTGGGAGTTATGAATGAGTTAATGGTGGAGCTTGAAGCTCTTGTTGGCGTGGTTCAAAGACACCTTGATGGGTCGAAATGACAAATAAGTCTGCTATGATCTATATGATCATGTCTGAATGAAATGATGAATTGAATATGATGAAATCTACCCATTGCGTTGCTCCGTGATCGGATGTAATTGAGAAACCAATTGTTAAACTGAATAGCGAATATTTACAAAGCAGTGATTTCGTAATCAATGATTCTACTTCTGCTTTATAATATACCATCACGTAGTCTTAACTTTGGAGTTGAGTGATTCCAGAAGGCTAGACCATTTTCACTTATACTCCCCGCATCGGAACACATGGGGCTGCGGGGGTCTCCATCTCACTGTTCTCACATCACAATGAAGATCAATGGTCGTTGATGAGCTCTTAACGGGCAATTGAAGTAATAAATCTATCACTAAGAGTGAGATCTTCAGAATCACTGTAGCAAAAGCTAAGAGGCGGGCGATCATGAACCCGCTGACTCTGATTCTTACAACCTTCAATGCATCTTCAGACAGCACCCATGTCAATAACACTATTCCTAATTCTGCCACGCCGAAAACCCCTCCGTGTATCTCCTACGGAGACCGGCGGGTATCACTAGTGACTCACGCTTCCGCTGCAGCCCTTTAGCCTTTTTCACTATATGCTGAGAAGAACTTGAAGGCTTTTAACGGTTTTTGCTAGATGACATTTTGAGCCTCGCCGAATTAAGGGATGTGATTAGAAATGTGTAAGATTTGGTCTGTTTAGATCCTGGGACGAGTCATACTGGGGGCTTTCACGATTGTTTAAAGATCAAGGTGATCGCCGGGTTTTTGGAAGTTGGTGATACCTTCATACTACACTCTACAAGACATTACTACAAACAATACAATAATATCAATCTCTTCCAGAACTATTGAACAATTTCTCTATATTGACATCTTCTATCTATTGACGACATACCAACATCATCATGTAAGTCTAGCCCCCTTCAACCTCGAGCTCACAACTAACAAGACTACAGGGGACAATCATCGGCATCTCCGTCACCATCACCTCCGAGATCCCAAGCCTCAAGCCTCAGAGAACCATCAGCACTCATGGATCTCGGGCTCCGCTTCAGCCGTTCCTGCAGCAAGGCAGAGATCGCCTCAGTTGGCATTTCCCCTTCTACATCAGCTGCCTTCGCAATCTACACAGCTGCGCAAACCGCCCAATCCTGGATCGACGTCTTTGACATCAAGACTCAACGCGGCTACTCCAAGACAAGCGGCTCACGTGCTGTCTTCTCACCCAATGGCTCGAAGTTGGCTACTGTTAGAGACTGGACCGTTCAGCTTACAGGAGGCGTTGACTTTCACCACTCTAGCACTGTCTTTCTGAGGGACTATGTCAGTGGAAAGACGGCTTGTGAGCTTAAGGAGGCTAAAGGTGAGCCAATTGCTTGGAGCCGTGATGGGAGAGTCATTGCGGTTGGTGAAGCGAGAGATCGTATTGGAGTCTGGGAT
Source organism: Fusarium algeriense (assembly GCA_002982035.1). Taxonomy (NCBI): domain Eukaryota; kingdom Fungi; phylum Ascomycota; class Sordariomycetes; order Hypocreales; family Nectriaceae; genus Fusarium; species Fusarium algeriense. The sequence continues at coordinate 19,206 of PVPY01002071.1, read as the reverse complement.
GTGAAGAATGGTGTTCGAGTTGGCAAGGTTTTGAGCCACATCGACGCAGTTACTCACGCTGCTTTCCTCCCCGACCAAAGCCTCGTCACTATTTCACGGGACGGTACCCTGCGAATCACCAATACGAAGACCTGCAAGACGATTCGCCGTCTCGAGATCGACGGCTCGAACAACCCCCGCGCCCTGGCCGTCAGCCCTGATGGTCGACGCATCGTCTCAGTTTGGGGAACAAACGTCCACATCTGGATCCCTTCAGCCAATGACCTGACATCCTACAACCTCAGCGCAGTGCGCTCTTGTGAAGGATGGCCCCTTGTCATCTCACCCGACTGCCGATACATGCTCTGCAGAACTGAAGATGGCTTCGATATCATGGATGTTGCGACGGGAACGGTGGTGTATGAGGAGACGACGGAGGAGATGGTAATGTCTGGGGCTTTTGATGAGGATGCTAAGGTTCTGGTTCTTGGAAGAATGGATGGCGTTGTTGAGATTCGGGATGTTTTTGATAGGAGGTGAAAAGTTGTGATACCCTAGAATGATCAGATTGTAAACGAGTTGGATAGATGTGTTTTTGATAGGATGGGCGTTTGATGTTTAATATAGGCGTCTGGGCACTGCTATTGTTTCTCAGTCAGGTATTCAACACCGCTAATTGCAAGAGCATATGCCAGGCTCTCAACAGCAATTATCATAAATACTCAATATTGACTCCTTTAGATATTGAATTATTTGAGATTATGAGTATATATCAAGTCAGCTTTAAATCTAATATATGTAAGAAGTTTAATACTATATATCTGGCTTTTATAGACAGCTTATTAAATCTTACACAGAAAGGCAAATTAAAGCTACCAGTCTCACTATACACTTTAAACTTTATAGTAATCATCAGAAACTCAATAGTAATATTTATCCCAAAGTTTATCGAAGCTCCGCTAAAGTTCCGGCTGTTATAATAAAGTAATTAGTGACCGTAAGGCGGCAACATTGTGTTCTTCCCAACCTCGTTGCAGCTATACCAGAAGAATGGCTCTTTGGTAACGGTCACGCAACCCCCGTTCTCCAACCACGATGGACCACATTTGTTGCGGAGAAGTTTCCCCTCCCTGACATTATAACGATCCACCATCTCCGGTGTGATATGCCATACCGTACCATCGGCATGCAGAAAGGCCGTATCTACAAAATGAAGAACCACATGTTGTAGCTTGAACTGAGGATACGCTCTGTAGGCAGAACTGATGTAATAACCCAAAGCATCTCCGAAGAAACGGCAGTCCCCTCCCCTAGTATCGAGACATAAAGTTCGGAGGTTTGGCGGAAATGTGTTGTGCAGTTCATCCTTGTCCAGTTGACCGAAATTGATTGACAGATTGGGCATATTGCAAAACACTCCTGGGTTAATTCTCAACTCCTCCAGGTTGTCCAGCTGAGTGCTTGCGGTCGGAGGTCGATCTGACTTGTGCATATCCAGGACAACTTTCTTGAGTGTATCATTCATGGGAACCAACATCTCAAAGATCTCCCGAGATGTGACAAGAGTGGTGTGTGGTGATTGGTAGGAGTTCCTGATTTCCCGGTAGACAAATTCCTCCAGGTATCCAGTATTGTTGATGAGTGTCTGTAATCTTTCCTTGGTCAGGCCAGCATCACCAAGTCGAAGGCTACGCAGATTTCGAAGTGGTAGTTTCTCTGGGAGGAATTTCAAGTCAGGTCGCGACAAGGCAAGCATCTCAATGTTTTCCAAATACCATGAGAACTCCTCTGACACAATCTTGGCTCATTGGAACAGCTGGTTTCTTATCCCACATGCAGGCGAGCTGCTGATGTCCGACCGAAAGAGAGTCGAGGTTTCGAAGCAGAGCGCGATTCTTCACGACCGCTTCCATGTCGAGTACTTTATATCCTTTACAGAGTCCCCTACGAGTTGTGATTGCTAACCTCTCTATCTAAACAATCCCTTCAGAGTGGGTGTTGAGTCTCTTCAACGCAGGAGTCGTCAGTGAAATGGTACGTCTTAGTATGCTGTAGGACAGTACAGTATTACACTGACATGAAAATGAGCCTTGGATCAGAAACTCGTAGATGTCCGTGAGAAAACTTCGCATCTATAGTGATTCATCGCGTCTCTGGACTATAAAGGGGCTAGAATCTTCCCAGCCAAGTTCGCCCAACTCAATCTTGTCAAACAAGTCATCCATATCACTAATCCTCTTATATCCAAATAGTATACACCAGGCAACATGGACCTCCGGAACCTCCCTGCGGAACTCATATACCTCATTTGCGAAAAGCTTTGTGTACACTGTGATGCAAATGGTAAAATACTTGACGATGCCCTCGCCGCAAATGAAGCTGATCAGCGAAACATGCGAAATACCCTTCTTAGCCTCTGCTTGCTCTGTAAGAGCTGGGGTTATATAGCACAAAGGGTGCTCCATCATCATTATGGCTACATCAATTGTTCCAATACAAACGAGATCCTATTCTGCAGGACGATTTGTGAAAAGCCAGAACTAGGCCGTTTTGTCAAGCAGGCTTGTCTAAGCCCAATTCCTCAGAAAAATTGGGGTATCGATGAAACAGACAATTCTTGGCTGTTTAATGCTTTGGAGAGATTCTCTGACATTCTCAACCTCCCCCCGTCACTACTTGACCTTGAAACTAGAGCGTGGTCACCATTCATTGTGCCACTCATCTTGCTTCAGATACCAAATCTCAAGGACCTTGGAATAGCTCATGAGCATCTTGAAGTTCTGCAAGAGCAGTTCAAACCCCCTTTCCTCCAGTATCAATATGCCTTTCCTTCTCATGTCGCCAGAATTACTGTGTATGGCGGGGGACCAATAGATCTCTCTGAGACAGCCGCTGGTGGCTTTCTGTCAAATTTTCGAAATCTTGAAATCTTGAGAATGCTAGCTCCTGGTCGTCAAACTATTAGCGATAAGTTACAGCTGTGCAACGTGCGTGACCTCCGACTCAAGAAGGCTCGTTTGAGTCTAGAAGAGATCTAACTCTTGGTTTCTGCTACGGGACCACTTGAGATATTCGAGTACTGGGGACATCATATATTCACACCAAATCCCGCTTCCGCTCAAGACATCTGCGAAATTCTGGCAATGAAGAAGGACACCTTGAGGCACGCGTCTATAGCCACTGGTTATCATTCAAAATACTTCACAGCTGCAAGGCTACTCACCAACCTCGTTCATATGCATATTTTAACTGCAGGTATTTGGTGGAGAACAGAACAAGACCCAAAGCTAGATGCAAAAGATTGGTTGGGCGTGTTCCCCCCTTCTCTCTCAAGCATAACTTTTGACATTAGGCAGTATGACCTAGAAGGGCTGGTTGACACACTCGTTACTTATATATTGTCCACCTGTCCTGATAGTCCTGAGGATCAAGTGTTGAAAACTGTTAACTTCTATGTTTGGCTAACGCCCCCTCCAGTATGGACACCAGATCTACCCTTACCTTCGAAAAATTCTACCTGCGAAATGATAAAGCAGAAGTGCGCGCTCTTTCTTGAGAGAGGAGACATCAATGTGGAATTGACATGGTAGGCTGCGGATTGATACTAGGTTTAGTAGCCTCGTAAATGACAATGTTTGTTCCAGATGATGAACCACACTGCAATATATTCGTGGATCCCCCTAGAAGCAGCCTATACGTAACTCCTTATCATGTGTCCAGAGCAACCAGTCTTTAAGATCAGTATATGGCTGTGCCATGGCATGAGACGGGTTTTGATTCAAAGTCAAGATTCTTGATCAGTAAAGAAAGAAAGGAGGGATCAAAGTCACAATAAATCAGTTGATAGAGAACTTTGTGCAGGATCAACCAACACAGACAGGACGAGGTCAACCTGTCTCTCCGTAAATGCAGAACCCAGTGCCACAGTTCACCACCCATTTCGTTAATTTGAACATTCTAAAGCACAATCTATTTGCTATTTGTGAAGTTCCTAAGCTTAGAGGAGCTTCGATATATCACGTCCATCAGCCTGCTTAGCACTCCAGCTTTCCAAGGAAGTTCGAGAGAACCTCCTGAAACTTCTCTGGCTCATCGGTAGCAGGATTATGAGCCGACTTCTCAAAAACAACAAGCTCACTACCATCAATCCCCCTGCTGATAACCTCTGAATCCTCAACAGGACAAACGATATCAAGCCTTCCAACAACCACCAAAGTTGGGACTTTAATCTCCCCTAGTCTCTTCCGAACATCAAATCGAGGCTGTGAGTACGAAAACGCAGCGTTGTGAACCTCCCACCGAAGTTCTGCACTCGCACCTTCGAAAGACACCTGTTCTGTGTCTTTATCGTCGGGCTTCTCGGGGGTGTAGATGAGGGTGATCTCGGCCATGCTTTCTTCTGCGTCTCGCTGGTTTCGTAGATTGCCGGACCAGAGTCTTACTTGGCGCATGGGGTCGGGCTTGATGCGATGGGATAGGAGGATATTTGCGAGGGCGCGGTGTGTACCAAGAGGACCAGATGACCAGGTATTGCGTAAGATCAGACCCGACAAACGGTTTGGGTAGTTGATGGCGTAGTTCAAGGCCAGGAAGCCACCGTATGATCCTCCAGCGAGGATGAACTTCTCGTCTCCTACCCATGCTCTAGGAAAACTTTTAGCCACGTTTATAATCTCAACGTCCAAAGGGAACCTACCTGAGCTCGTCAAGGTCTGAGATCCACTGCTCATCCATGAAAGGGCCCTTGAAGTCGCTGCCTCCACTGCCTCGATGGTCATACACGAGAACGCGGAACCTGTTTGCGAGAAACTTGAAGTCCTCTTTTACCCCAGAGTGCGTTGAAAGCCCCGGTGCACCGTGAAGAGAGATAATCAAGGGATTCGATTTGTTCTCAGCTCCGAGTAGGCAAACGTTGAGCTTGGCTCCATCACTAAGCTGGACATGGGTGTTGAGTTCAGACATTTCGGTGTTAGATATCTGTATGAATGGCTTACTATATGTGCTGTGCCTGAGATTGGATAAGTTGCGGACTTGATAGGCTTTATATAATCTGTCTTGTCAATTGCGCTCACGTTGTCCATCCATCATCGTGGGTTCAGCGTCGCTGAGCGAGGTGGAGTTTTACATAATCTCCGAAAGTCAACGTTGAGTCATGAAATGAAGTCAAAGATGACCAATTTCGATGCATTATCGCATGACACTTGGAATGCAATGCCGAGATCTGCCCTGAAATGGCTGAAGCTCAACCTAGTACCTTGACCAAGCTTATTAATATCCGATGGGTGGCACTAACACAGCCCATCTTCGCTGAGCGAGGTGGGACAATTTCCTAATCGGGCAGTTTTCGTAAAGCGAAGAACGAATTCACCTCGCGACGTCTGGAATTTCGCAGAAAGAATGTGATTTCTGTTGAATATATAGATATAAATTAGTCTTATGAAGGAGATCATCATTGTTGTCCTGTATGTTCATTCTCTTTCATATTAAAATGTCGACTGATTCAGACACGGAAAAGCAACAACCAAGCATCCCCATCTCCTGGGAACGAGATCCTGAAAATCCTCAAAATTGGAACAAATGGAGGAAGGCTTTAAACTTGGGAATTGTTTCTATCTTGGGTTTTATCACGTAAGTCCTCTTCACTCATCACAAATGCCCAATATCTCACAATTTCATGTTAGTCCTTTGGAATCATCCGTCATCGTCCCTGGCGTTCCCCTCCTGAAAGAAGACTTCCACGAAACTCGACCACCTGTAACGTCCCTCGTCGTATCGATCTATGTCCTGGGCATCGCTTTCGGTCCTGTTCTTCTGTCACCCCTTTCCGAGCTTTACGGTCGTCGATTGCTTTTCAATATTTCTAATATCGTCACCCTTGGTTTTTCGATTGGTAGTGCTCTTGCGCCGAACATTGCGACTTTCATCGTCTTTCGGTTCATTGCTGGGAGCTTTGGTGCTGGGCCGATGAATATTGGTGGTGGGAGTATTGCGGATCAGGTTGAGATATCAAAGAGAGGTTTTGTGATGTCGATATTCTTCACTGGTATCTTCTTAGGACCTGTTATTGGGTAAGTTTGATTGGTTTGCAAAGTATCATAGATACTAACTGGGGGATAAGTCCTGTGATAGGAGGCTTCGTTGCCAAAGACCTCGGTTGGAGATGGGTGTTCTGGATCATGGCCATCTTCGTAAGTCTATTCTATTTTCCAAATCCAACGCTAATTTTGTTCTTTCAGAAAGGATTCTTGACGATAGCAACCGTCTTCTTCCTCGCCGAAACCCACCACCCTACGATTCAACGAAAACGAGCCAAGAACACCAGCGAACCTACACCTAATAAAGGAGCTCCGAAAGTCAGCCAAGTACTATTGCGATCGCTGATGAGGCCCATGCGAATGCTGATACGCAGCCCCATCGTCACCGGCCTGTCCTTATACCTCGCGCTGATATATGCTTACCTATATCTTCTCTTCACCACTTTCTCTACAGTCTTTCCGGAGCAATACGGCTTTGACATTGATATTCTTGGCCTTGCTTTCCTGGGAGTGGGAATCGGTTGTATCGTTGCTTTGGTGGTTCTTTCATGGCTGAGTGACTGGCTACAAGACCGCCTCACTCGAAAATATGGAGAATCTAAGCCAGAGTGAGTATAGCTTCCAGAGCCAAGGACTTAACTGACGTGGTTAGATATCGATTGCTTCCTATCATCCTTGGAATTCCTCTGCTGCCCATCGGGCTGTTCGTATATGGCTGGACGGCGGAGTATAAAGTCCACTGGATAGTGCCTATCATATTCACAGGGTTTTCAGGAGCCGGGTTAATCTTCTCATTTGTAAGCCTGTGCTTTTCTCGAATCTTTCACTTACTCACATGCGGTAGCTTCCCACTCAGATATATATGATCGACGCCTTCACAACTTATGCCGCGAGTGCTTTGGCTGCTACAAGCGTCGTGCGGAGCATCGTTGGTGGATGTCTTCCTATTGCAGGATTGCCGTTATACTCTGCTCTTGGTTATGGATGGGTGAGTTCTCCGTCAAATAACCCAACTACATTTGATACTGACGATTCTCAGGGGAACTCTCTTCTTGGGTTCATTGCCATCGTAGTCTCTATCGCACCTCTTCTCTTCTGGCGCTACGGCGAAACTTTGCGGAAGAAGTACGATGTTCAGTTTGATTAGTAATTCTTTGGCTTCGTGAAGCCTTTTGTTATTTTGGTGTTGGAGAAATTTGTTTTGATTAGTGTATTTATAGAATTGCTTGGACAAAGGGGTGTTGCCCGATGGTTTTCCCCTATCTGAATTCACTGGATTCGGCCAACTATTATCAAAAAGTGATATAAATGCTCGTCAGGTCCTCCTTGTTTTCATTCTTTTGCCTTTACCCTGCTAAATTTGTAGCCCAATCATCCTTCTCTAGCAAAACCCTCACATATTCAAGCGTTCTCCTCAGATTCTCCGAAACCTCAACCAACCACTTCACATTAAGCTTTCCAGTGTCGCTCAAATCCAATGTCCCCGCGATATATCTCTCTTGGAATCCTGTTGCACTCTTATGATCTGCATCCACCGAGATCTTGACATCTCTTGTCGCCTGCCTAATCATCAACTGTTTTATAGCAATATCATCCTGCTTAGAAGGCTGGAAATTTCCAAGTGTAGTTTGTGTGATGTCATTGCTGAGATATTCTCTGGGATCCTCGGCAAGCTCGCTCAGAAGATTGACCTGTCGTTGATGAAGCATGACGAGGTTGATGTGGCGAAGACAACCGGTGTCGCAGTTTTGACATGCAAGGTATTGCGCAGATTTGTGAAAAACGTGCTGGAATAATGTTAAAATCTCATCGAGTGGTGTTTGGCCAGGATTTCGTGTGATAGCGTCTACGCTGCCGCTTAAGTCGTGAATCTCTGCGTAGCAGGCTTTAGGACACTTTGTTTTTGGTTTGAGACAAAAGGATGGGGGTGGGGGCGGAGAGTCCAGAGAGTTCACGATCTCGGTCAAGGACGGAGAGCTTGCGCTGCCTGAAGTTCCCAATATACCTCCCTGATCTTGATCTTGAAGTGGTTGCTCAAAACCAAGTACATCATTGAAGAGCTACTCTGTCAATAATTTGTCTTCAAGTCATTTCGGCAGGCTACTTACGTTAGGGTCTATGTTGTGAGGCTCGAGCGAGTTGGATGGGATATCCAGATTGAAGGCTGCCATATCCATATCTGATTGGCTGATCTCAATAGGAGGGAGGGAGTTCGATGCTGAGGACTCATCGTTTATGCATGCTCTCTTCTTCCCTCGCCGCTGAGAAATGCTGTAAACACATGCTGATGAATTAGATGACGCAGCACATCGTCTACAAGGAACGCCTCCTGAGCATTTTACTCTGGACTTGCGACATTTATCACAAGAGGTGTTGTATTTTCTTGTTTGTGATAAAGAGGTAAGACTTTTGCTTGCAGAGTTGCTGTTGGGAGTTGGATATGTATTCCATCGAGTGGTGTAAGTGTTTGGAATGCTGTTAGAAGACGGCGGCATGGTTAAAGCAGATGAACAAATGCCTCATTCGGACGTGTAACGTTATATTATCGGGAAGCGAGATTGATTGTGAGGTTGAGGTGTTGTCAGATGGATTTGTCATTACATAAGGGGATGATCCTGGTCGAAACGATGGGCATCACATGATGTTACATAGCCTTGAAGCATGTGGAATGCACCATGTCAACCTTGTTCAAGAACCAGCTTCGACAAAATGGCCAAATACTACATACAATAGCTTATATGAAGTTTCGTGATGCTGAAGGTATAGTTTAGGATTTAGGTTGAGTAAGTGAATAACGTTATCGCATCAATACATATAGGCAGACAATTCTTGGCACTATACACTATCAGCTTACTTTCGGGTGGTAAAGACAACTTTTTCGGATTGGCTGAGCGGGAATTGGCGGTTAAATCTAATGCTTACATGAAATCTCTCAAGTTCATCTCAGCTGTTGTAATTCTTATCTCCACCTTGAGCGAAAATCAAAGACAAAACATAGGTGAGACTATGGCAACATCTCCGAAACAAATGACCCTTTCTGCTCGACGCCTCGAAGCCGATAAAAGATGGACAGAAGGTCTTATACTGGCCCAGAGCCCTTTCTGGGTCACTGCCGTGGCATTCGTCATGTTGAGCGGCATTGTTAACGGCTGGAACGACTTTGATTATATGCTCTTCTCTATAACAGCTGCCTTGCCGTCTATACTTCTTCCAGCACTTTTCTCCAAGCCCGATGGCCGTCCATGGTACCGAAGATACTGGGTGAAGCTCAACCTATGGATATCAATTATAGTTTTCTTAGGAACATATTTCATAACACACTATTTCTTCGATCTCATGGGCATGCGATACATGTTCAACAACAAATGGAATTTCAGCTCTTCTGTTGTTGGTCGAAAGGGCGGCGAAGTTCCTATATTCTTGTACCCGCTCACGCATGCATACTTTATGACTTACTTTGCAGTCTTGAGGGTTGCAGAGCGAGAGATTAATAGTCGATTACGACCTGGACATATTGGGCGGGCCTTTGTGGTGCTGACTCTTTCATATGGCGTTGCTCTTGGAGAGACGTTCTTTATGGCGAGTCCTCTTCTTTCAGATTTGTTCTTATATGAAAAGAGAGATCATATGATGAAAGTAGGAACTTTCGGGTACATGATATTCTTTGTCACTGGCCTACCCATGCTTGGGCGCGTTGACAGTGATGGAGATTGGCCATTGAATCGGGTTGTCATCGAAGCCCTTGCTGCGTTTATGTCTATGCTGTTACTGTTTGAGCTATGGGCAAAGGTCATTGGCCCTCTCTGATTGTGCTTTCATTATCTCGGCCGTTGATAAACTGAAATCTGGGGTACTTTTGGGATGCAGATGGAATGCGGGGTGAAATCGGGCATGTGGAGGAGTTGGCTCAACTAAAGAACAGGGGTTATTACCAACAGATTTCGGTTCAACTTGTACGAAAATCTGCCATTGGGTTTCCGTCTTGAAAGAGTATCATTTTGGTGGCTATTTCTATGGTTCAATGAGTATCACGCTAAGATAGAGCGTTCTTGTCAAGGCTTTATGAGCCAGATTACCAAAACGGTTGGCGATTTCACTGAGACTTTTGGTTCGTCGAGTACACCGTATGAATATAGGACAAGCTTAATACATGTATAATCTAGATTATATCATATCTCAAGACTCGATCGTGTCTAGCAGACCGAAAACTTTGAATCGTATACCCATAGAGTGGTGGTGTTTTTAAACCCCACGCTAACAATACAGAGAAACCGAAAAATATGTTTCCGAACCGATTCCCCGGAACGGGAGTGTGGGGGAAATACTCCCTCAGACTCCCCGATCAACGGAGACTTAATTAGTAAAACACTAAGCCAAGCCTTTTAACCTCAGTCATAAAGAGCCTCAATGAACCTCAATCCTTGGCCTGAGTAAGTCCAGTCATCTTCATCATGGCCGAGAAATCAGATTTCCCAGATCTCGCAACCATCGCATCAGCAGACCACATTGAAGACGAGAAGAAGGCCCATACAGCCCACGATGGCGGTCACATTGAGGGAAACGCGCTTCTTGTTAACAGACAAGGCGAGATTCAAAAGATTCCTGTTCCGTCGTCGGATCCCAATGATCCTTTGAACTTTAAACCTTGGGAGAAATATGGACTGGTCTTTTGTTGCTGTTGGTTCTCTGTTATGGGACTTTCAGTTGCTTCGGGCTTAGGGGCAATTTTGAATGTGTTTTTTTGAGATGTATATTCCCAAGGGGTTTAATTCGGATCAGGTTGTGTTGCTTATTACGCTACCGACTTTGTTCATTGGACTGGGTATGTTCTTTGAAGACCTGATACTGTTGTGAGACTAACAGTTTTAGGAAACTATATCATTCTTCCTCTGTCTCTGGCTTACGGCCGTCGACCCATCTTCCTCATCTCCGTTGTGGTCCTTCTCGCAGCCAGCATCGCAGCAGCTCTTCAAAACAGCTACTACAGCCATCTCGTCTCTCGCATCCTTCAGGGTATCGCAACAGGCGCCTCCGAATCTCTCCTCCCTCTCGTGCTCACAGAGATAACATGCCTTCACGAACGAGCCTTCATCTTTGGTCTTTATTGGATGGTCCAAAACGCCATATCATCCTCTCTCAACTTGGCATCGTCATACATCAATGCTGATCTCGGCTGGAGGTGGTACTATTGGGTCTTCACCATCACTGTTGGAGTTGGTCTCGTTATTGCTTTCCTTCTTGGCTTCTAGACTCAATTTACTCGTCCTGCTGCCTCACTTGATGGTCAACTTGTCATCACTGATGAGTTTGGAGTTACAAAGGTCATTCCTGATTCTGAGGCTCAGGCTTACCTTGAGGGGATGTCGAGATCGGGATTGACGCCGCCTAATGCTGGAAATCCTGCTCGGGATATTGAGCGCAAGGCATACGTTGAGCGTCTTCGACCTTGGTCTAAGCCTTCTTCGCAGCCACTACGAGTCATTCTTCTGAGCTGGAAGTACATGATAGCCTCGTTCTCTTCACCTGGCATTTTATACGCCGTACTCACGTCTTCAATCGCTTTTGGCTGCGGTGTTGGCATGTCTTTGACATATAACCAGGTTCTCATGCAGTACTATCACTGGGAAGCTAAAGATATTGGTCTGATCAACGTCGGTGGAGTCATCGGAGCTGTTCTTGGAATGCTCTACTGCACTTTCTTGGCTAACCCGTTTGTTCTCTGGATGGCTCGTCGCAACCGCGGTATCCACCAGCCCGAGCATCACCTCATCACCATGGCACCTCCAGCTGTTGTTGGAGTAGGAATGCTTCTCTTGTATGGCTTCACGGCTGGTGGCGGCGCAACCTGGTGGGGGCCTTATATCGGCTGGACCATCTTTCAGTACTCTTTCACAGCTGTCATCATCATCTCCACTACCTTTGCTTCTGAGGCAGCTCCCAAGCATCCTGGTTCCTGCGCTCGTCACAGTCGTCGGTACCAAGAACATCATTTCTTTTGGAGTTACCTACGGTTTAACTCCTATGATTGAGGAGCATGGTTATAAGTGGGCTTTTGGTGGTATCTTCCTACTGGGCATTCCTGTCTGTATCTGGAACCCCAAGTGGCGTGCTTATGTTGCTGAGAGGGAGGCTCGAAAGGGTACTACTACCACGGATTAAAGTGAGAGCTTGGACGGCTGAGGAATTAGACGATTTAATCTGAACCGTAGCTCTGTTGGAATATCATGGGCCTGAATCGATATGCTATGAACAACCTGTTTGTACTCCACTGTGACCCAAACCTGTCTACTTACTTGCAAGACATCTTATATATCCTCGCACGGAGTCCTTTTACTTACATCTTTAAAAGTTGTTCATTGTCAATTGCTTTCGAAATCTTCATACATCATCATGTTTCGGTCGCTCATGTCTTCCGTATACATAACCTTAAACTCGTATATTCGCTCTCCGTCGCATCGTAATCGTATATATCGCAATATCAAGCTTGCTGTTGTTACAAGCCTTCTATGGCCTTTGATGTTATACAAGTCTCTTGCTGCAGAGAAACTATCTTCACCAAAGATCCAACGTCAACTTCTTCCCAAGACATCTCGAAACACACGACATCATGCTCTTTCCCGCGGCCTTTTCCGAATGCGTAAGAACAACATCTCTATGATCAACTAGACCATCAAGAACCCTCACTTCGCAAGTTCCACTCACTCCAGTACTACAAGTCGAGAGGACCCCGGCCCCAGCTTTGTTGATGACCTCTAGAACGGATTTGTCCTCAGGCACTCTTAGAATCTTGTTACTTCGCGCCAAGACTACATCGAATGAAGTGTTGGGCTTTTTGTTTCCCGTATTGTGTGCCGCAAAGCGTTCGAGTCTCAGTACTCCTGGTGGTGCGTCTGGCAGGGCCTCTTCAATTCCTGTGAGCAAAGCTTCTGGGCCGCAGCAGTATACTCGCAAGTTTTGGGGGTTCTCTTGGTTCAGAAAGGACTTTAGATCGAATCTTGCGCCGTCTTGATCTTGACTGATCCAAAGTGTCAAGCGATCTCCGTGGGCTTCCTTCAACTCACTCACAAATGCGAGATTACCACTTGATCGGCCAAGATACAGGACAGAGTAGTCGACACCAGCTTCCTTAGCCGCTTCAGCCATTGGTATAATCGGAGTAATACCAATACCACCAGCTATGAACATTGTCTTGCGAGATCCGAATTCGAGGCCGAAGTGATTGCGTGGGCCACGGCTTGATATCTGGCTGCCTTTGGTGGCATTCTTGTGGATCCAATTTGAGACTCCAGTGTCGTTCTCTTTGAGTACCGCGATCTGGATGTGACTATCCTCGGAAGCTTTTGAACAGATAGAGTACTGACAATAGCCAATAGTGCCAGCCTGAACATCGATATGTGATCCAGGCGACCACTTCGGTACTATCCCACCGTCTTTAGGGCAGAGTATCAGTCGAACTATCCTGTCTGCAACTTTTGTAACATCTCTAACAACCATCTCCATCTCCTTAGTCTTTGCAGCCGCAGGAACCGTGGAGTTGACGTTGGCTTGGCCAACGTTGACGCACATCCCTTCCAGAGAGGGCACATCCCATTCAATCTCAACAACTTCCGGTCCGCGGCCAACATGAACTTTGCAATACTGGATCTCCTTATATGGTGTCTTCAGCCTCAAATTGGGTAGCCGTTCTTTCAGCACTGCGAGTTCAGTTCGTAGAAGGAGTCGTGCAAAGGGAGCACCGAGACAAGCATGGATTCCTCGTCCAAAACCAAGGTGCTGATGCTTATGCTGCCTTTTAAAGTCCAGCTTGTCTGGGTTATCAAATTTCGTCATATGTCTACTCCCTGAGTTATATGCAACAAAGAGCTTTTCGCCTGGCCGAACAATATGGTTTCCGATCTTTGACTCTTTCTTTACTAGGCGTTCCATTCCTGTGATGGCGGACTCGTATCGGAGAAGTTATTCAATCGCTGTTTTTCTTGCTTCTTCATTCCCCGTGGCTGCGCTCCATAAGTCGTGGTGTAAGAGATGTGATATTCCCATCGACAGAAGATTGGTCGTAGTTTCGTGGCCAGCTAAGAGAAGGCCAGGGATCATGCTAAGATGTTCGTAGTCTGTCATCTCAACTACTGCTGCATCTCTCTCGTTCCATATATGACTGATCAGGTCATCTCTTCGATCTGTTTTACGATCTTCAATGACTTTGGCGACATATTCGTGGAGGTCCAAAACATCTTGGACTCTCTGCTCAATGCTCAACTCCATATTCGTTTGAGTGATCCCTCCAAATAGCGCGAGGAATCTTCCAATCCACTTCCATCGTGATGGGTCAAGACCAGCGACTATAACGATAGTTTGAAGAGGTAGTGGTAGTGCAAAGCTGCTTTTGATATCCACGGAGCCTTTTTCCGCGAATCCGTCTATCAGATCATGAGCTGTAGCTCGCAACAACGGCTCAAAGCGCTCTAACCTTCTGGGAACAAAGAACGATGCGACACTCTTTCTCAACCTGTCATGATCGGGATTGTCGTAAGCAAGCAAAGTTCCCCTTTCTGGGACCTTGTTTGCAAAGATTGCCTTGACTTGTGGAGGGAAGTCAGGGACTGTGGGTCGTGAGCTGAAAACAGTGGGATTATCGAGAACGGAAACTATGTCGTCGTAGCAAGAAATTACATATCCTCCGAGCTTCTCGCTGTATTCTATGCTGGGTGTTTCACGGGCGGTTGCGAGGTCTTCGAAGAGGTTTCTTGGGTTGCTGAAAGGGCATGCCATTATGACAATTAGGCCTGTAAGTTTACCGTCCCGCTAACTAGTCAATTCTCTAGCAATATCTTATCAGATTCTCTTATATGTTTGACAGCACCGGTATCATCCTGTCTTGTCATCCGGAGTGCTTTGGCCGGCGATGTTGGACCGGGGACGAACATGGGGCCGATCCCCGAGGGTCGACCGAACCGAAGCCAACCGACAAGCGACTTGATGTTAGACCGGATTTCTGCATACTTCCAGTATAATCTCAAAGTTAGATGCGATTTATATGTTTCATGCGTTTTGGGGCTCTCTTTGTCGTTTGGCCACCTCCAGTGTTACAGCTACCAATTATCTCTCCGTAGAAGAGGTCCTAA
This sequence comes from Fusarium algeriense, assembly GCA_002982035.1. NCBI lineage: Eukaryota > Fungi > Ascomycota > Sordariomycetes > Hypocreales > Nectriaceae > Fusarium > Fusarium algeriense. The sequence goes on along the minus strand of PVPY01002071.1, from coordinate 4,070 downwards.
GGCTATGTATATAGCAAAGCACTCCATGCATGGGCATGACTTTAGCACTTCTTATCTTGTAACACTTTGATTGCTTGGACACGCAAGCAATAGTGTGTGCCCAGTCAGTGTGGAGTACTTACAAACATGTTGTCACTGTAGATGCTTCATCATCCCCATTAACGTCTCTAGAGACTCTCCTTTACTGCCAAGATATCTGTTTCTTGAAATATCAGTCTCTATCAATCTATATCAACGCCAGTAATAGTCTGGCATATCAATGTCAAAGTGTTGGAGGCACAGCAGCCAATCAAACACAGCTCCTCCAACAACCCTCAATACGGGTCCATATGGATACTGCATACCTAGAAAGCTTATTATCTCCATTAATACCGTTAGTCCAAATCAGGCTGGTTTCTATCGCATTAGTGCCTGCATCTATCAAAAGTATATGGTCTTGGCGGTGTCTACGGATTTTGGCAACTTATGTCCGGTGCTGTACATTCATCAATCCTGCGCTAACCTCCTCTCGTATTCACTCGTAGTAACCCAACTTACACCATCGTCATGGACTCATTCAGCAACACTTTTGAGTGGTCACAAATTACTCAAGAGAATTAGATATAAAAGAAGATAGATATCCGTAGTGAATAGCCATTGAGCTCAGTATCATTAAACAATCACATCTCGAGTTCATCATGACTTCCAACAACGCTGCATATCTCGTCGCTGAAAAGGCTCCCCTTGAAGTGAAGCCTACACCATACCCAGAACCCAAGGATGACGAGATCATCATCGAGAACTATGCAGTTGCTTTAAACCCTGTCGATTCAGCCCAACAGAAACTCGGCCCCTCCATCTTCCCGTGGCTCAAATTCCCAGCTATTCTGGGGTGCGATGTCGCGGGATGTGTCACAGCTCTTGGCTCTGGTGTTACCAAGTACAAGATCGGCGACCGTGTGGCTGGGTATAACATGGGTACTTTTCAGGAATACGTCCCTGTTAAGGAGTACCTTTGTGCCAAGATCCCAGATAACATTGGCTTTGAAGAAGCGGCTGTGCTTCCGCTTTGCCTGAGTGTTGCTGTCAAGACTTTGTTTCACCCGGACTACCTTGCGCTTGACCTTCCTGCCCCTAAGACTCAAACAAATGGAAAGTTCATTCTTATCTGGGGCGGATCTACCAGTGTTGGTTGTAACATCGTTCAACTTGCCAAAGCCGCTGGGTTTGAAGTCATAACCACCTCTTCACCCAAGAACTTTGACTATCTCAAGAAACTTGGGGCCAGCCAAACATTCGACTACAACTCCCCAACCATCAAAGAAGATCTCCTTGCCGCGGTTGAGGGAAAGGTCGTTGCCGGGGCTATTGCAAACGGTGGCTTAGATGTCTCAGTCTATCCTTCAATCGTTGAAGCTTGCGCAGCTGTCGCTCTCAGTTCACCAGACAATTGCAAGCTCGTTCCACTTACAATGGTTCCGCGATTCCAAATCCCTGAAGGGGTTGAGACCAAGTTTGTCGTCCCGTTGGCGACTGATAAAGAGCTTGCCTCGTGGATCTTCAACGAATACATCTCAGATGCGCTGGCAAATGGAAGTTTTGTGCCTGCCCCTGAGGCAAAGGTTGTTGGCCATGGACTTGACAGTCTGCAGAGTGCTTTGGATGCCCTTGACGCTGGTGTGTCGGCTAAGAAGATTGTTGTTACTATGAAGCGGGAGGCCGAGGGAAACGACAGCCTTTGAGATAAGACCAGGCCAGGAACTCTATTGAATTCCTCCTTCAGAATATGACCTGGTTTTTTCCCTTTTATTTTAGTAACAATTACCATAGGAACTCGCAGAGCAACAATAATATAACGCTCCATTTCCTGATGCTTTCTCGAACTGGCTGCTCTCCTGTGATATTGATAACACCTTGACAGTTCCGCTGTCCAACTCTCAAGACCATCACTTCTGACTAGCCAAAGCCTTAACAACAGCCTCAAGCGCCCCGCGATCCGCCCCCCTAATCCTATCAACCCTCCCATCCTTCGTAAGACTAACCGCCCTACTCTTCACCCCCTCAACCTCCACACCCTTCGCAACACCATTCTCAAAGAACACAAAAGTCGGCATAGCAGTAATTCCATACTTGGCCGCAACATCCTTCACATGATCAGTGTTGACCTTTGCAAAAGCAAGCTGCCCTTCTGAGGCGTGGGTGTCTGCTAGGTTTGAGAAGACTGGCGCGATGGCGCGGCAGGGTGGACACCAGTCGGCGTAGAAATCTACTACGACGTGTGTGTTTGATGTGAGGACTGAGTCTAGTTCGGAGGGGGCTGAGATTTTGTAGACTTTGCCAGATGTTTCGGGGATGGGTGAACGATCCGCGAATACGGCCTGAAAGTAGGTGAGTTTGAGTTTTGGTGGTTACTAGGAGGGATCTGGTTCACTTACTTGGGCAATCATAAAGAGAGCCAAGATGCCGAAGACGATGTAAATTGTCTCCATTTTTGTTCTAGAGCTTGATATCTCTGTGTCGGTGAATGATCCCAGTGAATTTGACTGTGATGTCGTGTGGTTCACCGTGAACAGGCATGATGGATGACAAACATCACATCACATGACCTACTCGGCACGCAATCGACCAACGTCCTCCAAGCAGCATCTCAAGCATGTCTTTCCCGTATAGCTATAGTTAAATCTTGATTTTCTATGAACAAAGAACAATGAAAGTCGCAAGCCGTCTCAATTTTAATGGCATCTCTTATTCTTACATATTGCAGAAGAAATTTTAGCTGTTATGGCAAAAGGCCGTCATGACTTGCATGGTCTACATTCCAAAAAGTGAAACATAACACAAAGGTTTTGTCCAAAGCCCAGCCAAAATAAAACCATCATTTGGATATTAATGCTAAAGAATCACAAATTTTATAAGGAATATGAAGTTTTTTTTACATGTTTTCTTCTAAGCTTAGTTTATTTGGTAGTTGTCCTTGAAGTGATATTGAGAAAGATTACCCTATAGACTAACATTTGCTCCTCGTTCACACCAACAACTTGAGAATTGAGAGATTAAAAATTTTGATACTATGGTCGTGTCTTTCATCGTAAAATCTATCCTTGATCCAATTTTTCAAAGATGCCAAAGGGGTATGATGAACAGAATCAGAATGCTCGCAAACAAACAAAAACGCCTGGGCTGACCTGCAGCGGATGCAGAATCGGCCAGCCCAGTCAGTCAAACCCAGATCCGCATTGCCCCATACTCCTGTCTTGCTATGCAATTCACTGACATTCCAACAACCATGTCGCTACAAATGCTGCACCCCATCCTTTTCACCCAGGTAACCACTGGTTCTCCTGGCTCCCCATAAATCCTTGCGCTGTCCATTCACTTCTATTCTTCTTCCTTCTGTACTGGTACCGTCTAGCCCAAAAAAGTATTTACTGAAGCGAGTATGTATTCCGCACAGGTCTTATCAAGCCCAGCCCAGCATCTCAAGGGTTCCTCGAGCATCCGAAGCCATCATGCCGCTGACAGCAAGCTGTTGGGCCAGAGGGCTCTTTCGAAGACGTTGGAGTCCGGTAGAAATCTTCCAACTCTCCGACTCATCGATAACGAATAGGTATCGTTTTCCTTCTCGGTTCGTGGCCCGTAGTAGGTGGAGGCCTTTAGATTTCCACTCTCCAGTCTGGCCAGTCGAAGACGGAATGTTAGTATCTCGAAATTTACGATTGCATAAACCAAGGCGACAACAAGTTTTGCATGCGCGCAGCATCTCGGTCAGGTAAACGTCGGCTTCTTCACCTACGAGAGGTTGAGTCGCTCCACGATCGCGTGCTCGAGAAGAGGCCATTTTGTAAAGCAAAGGGTTCGTTTGGGTACCAGGGGCGGGGGAAGAAGCAGTGGGCGATTTCAAGCAATGCGGGGGGCACCATACCTCTACTTGTTTCAGCGTCCAAGTTTTGACGTCCCATTCCCGCTGTGGTACATTTCGGACGTCATCATCGATAAAAAGGCCTTCAGTTGTCACACGGAGGATGAGTCCGTCGGTTACGGTTCCAACTCCAGAAATAAGTTGACTGGCGGGCGGCTGGGCGAACTGGTTC
>PVPY01002065.1:0-10947 GCA_002982035.1 Fusarium algeriense | reverse complement strand
AAGTGCTGATTCCCCCCTGGATTGATGTTCAGTATCCGTGGCGCATGCACCGTGGGCGAGCATGATTGATATAGCGGCTGTGTCGACGGGATCTTGGTCGGTGATTGTAGTGTCGTCACCATAGAGACGAAACAAGGTATGCAGAGGGGTTTCGCCATTATTATTGCGTACACTAGCATCGCCACCTCTGTCGCATAAAAGCTCGAAGACAGGTATATACAGCTTGTTATATCGGCTTAATGACCGGGTAGCGTAGTGCAAAGGTGTATTTCCATCATTGTCCTGAACGTTGATTGCCGTGGGATAGAGACTGAGGAGTAGTTCGATGGTGCTTGTGATGCTTTGGGCTATTTCTTCGAGGTCAGGGAAGCCGTCGATCTCCATTGGCAGTTCACTTTGAGTGGCCCAGTGGAGAGGAATACTCCCTCGACCGTCGCGAGAGGACAATATGTCGGCAACATCAACGGCGGTGCCTCTGCAATCAATCAGAGTCTTAACGGCTTCAAAGTTGGCGTGAGAGCAGGCAACAAACAGCGCAGGTACTTCGTTAAACGAATCACGCTGATTCCCAAAGTCCAGCCGCCCAAGACCTGTCATTATCATGGTATTGGGATCGGCGCCACAAGCGATAAGCCTCTTAATTAACTCTGGGCTTGCCCACTGCACAGCCAAAGTCAAGACTGTAGCGCTTGGCTTCCCCTTGTCATTCCAGAAGGGAACAGAATCAGAAGCGCATGCACCCCGATCCAACAGCAAATTCATCACTGCTTCGTTTTTGGTGGCGCTAGCTCTATCTCCACCGGGAGGAACGAGAAACTGAGTACAGTAGAGATCTGCAGCACACAGTAATGCAGTGTCGCCATGGGAGCCCCGTGCAAGGATGTCGGCGTACAGTGGTTGATTGTCGAGCAAGTACTTCACCACCTCGATATGACCCCATTTGGCGGCGCGGTTTAGCAGCTTGTAGCGACGCTGCTTGAATCTGGCCTGCGCCTCAAGATTCTCGTCTTGCATAAAGTGGGACAGAAGCATTTTGAGTACATCGAGACATCCACTCTGGGCTGCGTTCAGAAAGCAATCCTTATTATCGTCAATGCCATGCTTCCCTATCACAACGGCAGATGCCTCTGGGATGACCCAAGGTGCAGCGGCGAGGTACTGCTCAAGGGTCTTTGCATCGTTCGAGCAAACGATCTCATATAGTAGTCCGAAGTCTTCAGTCTCATATAGAATGGAACCATCCTGATTAGTCATTGTCATAGGCGTCGCGTAAGGGCGTCCAAATCCATGAGTTTCGGACTCTTGGTTTGGATCCACAGTGAATTGCTCATAGGGAAATTTGTAGTTGGGGCGTGGCGGCGGAGGCATGACTGTAGGTAGATGTTCAAGAATCGAGAAAAGGTTTTGATGGGGTCACAACATGTGCGGGCTCTGGTCGATACTTATACTTAAAACTGGGTTTGGCATTCTAGGTCTAAGAAGTGGACCCGCAACAGCAAAATTATGGCCAATGGAAAAACATTATGCCTCAGCCAGAAGTAACGGCTTGAACAGATATTACTGCTTAACGAGACATTATCTAAGTACACTCTCCAGATTCCGCCCCTCCACTCCACTCAAACAAAAAAGAGCAATCTGCTCGAATCTCAGCCCTGATACACTTCAACTGTTCCTCATGAAGAAACCCCAACACAAACATAATAGTGTAGCCAAAGTCCTGAACAGTCGTTGCCGACCTTGGAGTTCCAGCTATAAAAGTCGGCCAGCTTGATATGGTACTTCTCAGCAATTGAATAGCATCCATCTCCATTGTCGACGTAATGCCACTTGTTGCAGCCATCGACAATACCAGGCTGTGTAGGACTGGGCACCTTTTCACCGGTCGAGGTCTGTGTAGTTGAGCCGGTCGCCGCAGCTGACTTAGTGCTTGTAGGAGGAGTGGTGGTGGTGGCACCGGGAGAAGCAGTTTTAGTGCCAGTAGGCTGATCCCATCCAGCAACAGGCTCAAGGCAGTAAGCATTACCCACGACTAAGTCTGTGTCACAAGTGGTCTTGTTCAGGGAAGGGTTAACCTGGGTAAAGAGATTGATAGGGATCTCATACGCGAGACAAATCTGCGTACAACCGAGGCTGCCGTCGTGAGTGAACCAATGACTACAGTCCTTCGTAGTGCCATTGGCAACAGTTGCACCATTAGGAGGATTAACGGGTTGAGGCTCGGCGGGTTCAGTATTATTCAATGGCTGGCCAGAGTATGTTCCGCCTGGAGTAGATACGCACAGAGTACTGCCCCAGTAGGGATCCGCATCATGTAGGTTGGTACAGTTCCAATTGAGTTGGGAATTAAAGGAAAGAAGCTTATCCTGGAGAATGTTCATTTTCATGGCGATACTAAGACAGGTGTCACCTTACTGGACCTTGTAAATCTTAGTGCAGGTGAGAGGAAGACAGAGCTCGGTACCAGGAGCAATCTTGGAGCAGTCGAAGATACGAGTTAATGTAGTACATAGTGGCTGCTAACACTCCCTAAGCCACAGCAATTGAATCACAACTGTCGCCGTCTTTAGTAGTGTAAGTGTTGCCGGAAATACAGATGTCGCTTGTTGTATCAGGTGTTGTAACGTTGAATGCGCTGTCTGTGGCGTTGAAGTTATCCACATTGAGGTCGCAAGCCTTTACAATAAACTCATAGGAGGCCTTGGCATACTCATCATACATTCCCGTGTATGGGTCGGCTTGCATCAGGACATACTGCTCAACGTTGCAATATGAACACAGGTCTGACTTTGGTAGTTCAGAGAGGTTATCGAATTCGGGAAACGCGGCAATGACACCTGGGAAGATTAACACGGTGTTAGAAGGGCCATATCAAGGGAAATTCTTACTCTGACAATTCTTTCCCGTCTTCGGGTCGCTGAAACAAGACTGGTTCCAACTGCTCCAGAACTTGTCAACAAGATTGACATACGACATGCCCGGAGTCAATTCTTCAGAGCCGCAGGCTGAAGCAACCTTAGTCCGCATGTGACCGATGGAACTTCCGCAGGTCTGTCGACAGACCAGCTCGACTACAGATTGGTCGTCGCTATCAATGTAACCATCTGACATCAGATCTGAGGCCTCCTGGGGGCGGTTGACCGACTGATCCGGAGTAGCCTCGCAGGTAGATGGGAGACCTCTGCCTTCCAGAATGCCCTGAGGGAACATGGCAAGACCAGCAGCATTGACCAATCGAGAGGCCAATGCCAGGCCAAGTAGAAGGCCAATTTTGGGGTTGAGAAAGACCCTCATCGTGTAGGTGAATGAAATGATAAAAAGAGTGACAGATAATGTTTAACGAGAGACTTAAAGGCAGCAAGAGTAAACAGGTGGCCTGTAGGAAAGAAGAATAAAGATTCTTTGTGAGATTATAGCTAGATGAGCTCGGAAACTAACCCAACATCACTTGTAACCTGTCATCGGGCCAATCTATGTTGACTCTAGAGTGATGACAATCATTGATCTCTGAAGCGTCTTTGTCGGTCTGTTGATCCCGAAGCGGTAGTTAAATCGCTAAAAGTCAGCCATGGAAGATGTTGCCGGCTTGGCATCCCATGATGGCCGTGTACTCGACCAGGGACCTCGGTGCCTGGCATAAGATCCACTGCATGGTGTACAATGAGCCAGGGCCTGGCATGGTCTGATCATATCCACTGACCGTCGTGACTCACTTGATTGCTGGCCTTGGCTAACTTGGTCTTCACCCTTGGCCTTCAAATCCACTCGACCCAGTGATTGGCGACAGTTGGTTCATTACAGCTTGAGAGTGAAGGATCATGGTACGCTGTTGCAGTATGTTGCGCTATTGTAATTTGCCCTTTTCCCGCCACCTGCGTTTCATTGGAACTCCTTTAAGTTCGAGATAGGTGAATTATCTTAGTGATCTTCAGTGCCTCATAGCGGCCGCCCACGACCCTTGCCTCTATTTCCGTCTCCACGCGCACCCTTCAACCACTTCGCCCGTGAATCATGATATATCTGTCGCGTAGTCTTTCCAGCTGCATTTTGAAGGTCCATCAATTGGGCCCCTCCAGCCTTCACCACCCTATCTAGCATATCATCTTGTGCCTTCATACCCTCATCCGCTTCGCTGCGCCTGGATAAGGGGCAATGAAAATCAGCAGCCCTGTGTATAGGCGTGTCTTGCTTGGAGTTTCGCAGAGCAGGGTTAGCACTATGCTAAAGTAAGACTGAAATAGCATTACTACCAGATTTTACGCTAGAGCATGCAGCATGCAGTGCCGTATTTCTAGCATTATTAGCATCTATAACCTTTACCCTATAGGTAAGTAAAAGTGATATAGTAGCTAGGTCAATAGGTACGCTATAGTTATAGGGCTAGAATAAAATATATAGAGGCATTTTATCCTTATAATTTTAAAAGCTTACATCTATGCCCTAGCTGCATAGGAGTTTAAAGACAGGAGTATACATCTTGCCATTCTTACCTAAATATCAGGCAGCATAATATAGTACTATATTTCCATTATTATCTTAGATATTAATTATAGTAGGAATAAAATCTAAAAGCTATTTAATAATGCGGATAATATTTCTAGCTCTCTTATAGAGTATTAGTATTAATATAAGTCTAGGCCTATATAGTAATTGGTTTCAAGCTGCCTAGTAAAGAAGGAGGCTTCCAACACAGTCTGCAGAGCACAACATATCTACAATAGTAACTCTATCACTTCTGCAATCAACCAGAGTCTTAACGCTATTAGGGTTTATACAAAAGGATATAAGAAACAGTATAGTAACCTCTATCTTAGCAGGTAAATCACATTAATACTAAATTCTTAACTCCCCTAGGTTTACTGCTACCTTATAATAGATATTAGCACCTCTATTAATAAGTCTCTCAAGTAAATCAATACTTACCTACTGCACAGCTAAAGTTAGAACACTATAGGGCTGTGATAATTCTAAAAGGTTAAAAGAGGCTTCAATCTCAGGGCACAAAGGTAAACAACAGCAATGAGAAATAGGAAGCTTTTAATCCTTATTATTTATCGGACAGATAATATCAAAAGCGCAGGCACCATAATCAAGCAGTAAATTCATTATCGCCTTATTCTTTTCATAACAGACCTTATCCTAGGCAGGGGAAGTAAAAGATTGAAATAAAAAGAGATCTATAGCTACTGCAAGTGCAGTAAAGCCTTTAATATCTTAATTATAAATACTGGCATATAAGGGCTAGGTATTAAGGAGCTATTATATAATTTTAATATAACCGAATTAGGCAGCTACATTTAAGAGCTAGAAATTAGCCCTAGCCAATTTAATTAGTTTTATTATATTAAGGCCTTTTATAATATAAGTTAAAAGCGTTTAAAGTATACTAAGACTGCCACTTTTAGCTGCAATATAGAACTAACTACTAAGGTTATAAATAGCCTTATTGCTATTAGGAAGCTTAAATAGGTTTAGAATAGCCTAAAGGTTAATAGTGAAGTATTTCTTAAGAAATTCAATATTATTACATATAATTATTATTAAAGAAGGTTCTAGCCTTCTTATTTATAGATAAAAGTACTATCGCAATTAGTTAAAGTTACAGGCATATTAAAAAGAGGTCTATATAAGTTAAATCTGATAATAGGTTTCTAAGTAAATTCCCTATAGGGTGACTAGGCCTTAGTGAGAAGAGAAGATGCTATGCTTATCGGTAATTAAGTTCGTTAAAGAATAGAGAAAAGTGTTCGATAGGAGTTATTAAGTACCGCGGGTAGGTCCATAGTTGGATCCTACAAACTTGTAATAAGTGGAGTTATACAGGGACTATTGATAGCCAATCAAATACAGTCAGTAGACCTTCCGGCGAAGAGTCAGAGCGGAGCCTCATTTCAAAATATTACGGAGTACCCCCGAAAGCCGTCCGAGCAGCCGCCCCCAACAATGTCTGCGGCACAGGCCCAGACAGCTGCATCAAGGCGAAGTGCATCAACAGCTGTAACTGCAAAGCTGAATACAACCCAGGAAACTGGCCTTCGCAATACTTCGGTGCTACCAAGTGTCCTCTCAATGTCTGCTGCAGCAAGTTTGGCTTCTGTGGCATGACTGAGGAGTTCTGCAGTAAAGAGACGGTCAACGGGCCGTCTTGCGACATTGGCTCTCAGTCAGTGAAGCATGTCATCGACTATTATGGCTCCGGCGGTGCATCATATAGCTGCAATAACACGATCCCCCCTCTTTCCCCCAAGGCATCTACACTCATATCTACTTTGCTTTTGGCAGTATAGACCACGATTCATTCAAGGTCATTCCTGCCGGTGCCTCGGATGTCGACCTCTACCCTCAGCTCGCCACACTCAAGACCCGAGATATGGGTCAGGAGCTTTGGTTGTCTACCGGGGGTTGGACCTTTTCTGATAATGGTTCGCCAACGGCATACTTTGTAATCTTCTTTGACTAACTCCGTACTCTTGGGCACTTTATGACAATAACCACGGAGGGAGCCTTTCGGAGAGTGGGCCCAAGGCGGATCAACACTGATCCGGGTAAGGTCTTGGCAACTGTTCTTTATAATCTTCTACAAGAAGGGCCAACAGGAAAACGAAGTCTTTTATAATTTCTTTCTGGGTTATTGCTTAGCAAAGCTGCCTAATTCCGCCATTCCACCACCAACATGAAGCCACTCATCGAAGAACTGATTGAGCATATTTAGTCGCCCCTGCCAGGTGTCAAGCTGCAACACAAAAGTAGGAACAATCCTGACAATCTTCAGTTTTACCGTCACTGGGGATTCATGATCTACCGCACTCACTATAGCCCAGAGACAGACAGGCATTGGAATATGCTTCTGAATTCCCTGAAGCAGCAAACCATGCTTGCATTTGGATATTTTGAGGATAAAAAAGATTTAGACCAAAGCGATGTCCAGCTACTCAAGGATCTTTTTCACCTTGAGGCACGCGAAGACGCGTGGCTACTGGAAAGTCTCGACATCAGAGGCGTCCGAGAACTCTGTCGCGATGAGGACTGGGAGACTGAACGAGCAATGGCTGGGTACCTCTACGAGTTTGTATTAGTCGCTGATGAGTCGGTGTTGAAGGATATTGCGAATGGCAAATCAGTTGTCAAGGCGGTTTGCTTGAGTTGGTCTGAAGGGTTTTCGGGTTGGGGTTGGATGAGGATACCAACAAGCTATCTTCTGGACCTACAGGACGGTTCTCTGAAGTTCGTCCGTTGCTTTTCCACTATACTGGTCAAAGACCTGACCGCACTTTCTAAGGAAATAAGACAAGACGAAATATCTTCGATGCCGTCCTCCTGCACGACCGGGTATGTGACAGATCGCTTGCCCAATCCCTTGGCGGGGTTGGGCCATGTCTCGTTCTCAAGCCAATCGGCCATGGCCTCCCTGTACGCCGCGATCTTCTCATTGGGAACAAGCACTTCATCGTAGTAGTCTGTCTTGCAGCAGGTAACCTGTCATCGTCCTAGCTCGGAGGTACAGGTGTGAAAGGCAGCATCAAGAGCCACTCTCACACGGTCGCTTGGGCATCCACTACGGCCAAAGCCATTAGGATCTCCCTCCGGGGCTGGACCAAAATCACGACGGACTTGGCAGTCAATGAAACTAAGGCCAGGCTTAGTGTTGCATCAGTATTTGCGCATCAGTATTTGCGCATCTGCACGCCAATGTAGGAGTACCAAGGTCGTTCTTGAGGTCTTTGCACCTCAATGCACCGGAACCTGACCCAGATGAGGCTATGAGCCAGTTGTAGTAGTCGCCAGGGGCATTTAGGGTTCGTCTTACACTCTGGGTACTCTCCCCATTGACAGGTATCGTAGACCCTCATGGTCACAGTATAGGACTTACAGCAAGCCGCCTGACGATTCCTGAGAATTTGCTTGTATTTATCGACTTCAAGTAAACGACGTTTTCACGTAATGTGCGGCGCTGTTTTTTATAAAACAGGCCGATTCCCCCCTTCTTCCTTTTTCCAAACTTAGCAAGCATTGCCAAATCCCAACAAAATAGACATCTCTCAAGTTACAGAACTATCGACAACTGTGATAATGGCAGAGCTTTCAGAAATCTTAGACTTCCTATGGAAGCCCCCGCGACAGTCTGGTACTGTGAAATGCCCTCCCATTAACAGATTCCGCCCTGAGAATTTCCACTACTACCAAAACTGGGGATTCACGATCTACCGTACATATTACGGCACCGAATTTGACAAGCACTGGAAGACTCTCCTTGAAGTCTTGAACCAGCAAACCTTACTGTCCGTTGGGTATCACGAAAATGAACGCCTTTGGAAGATGGACAGAAACTGTTACATGGGTAAAGACAAAGCCAAATACGTGGCCTCATTGGACACTTTCAAGAGCCTTTTTCGACTTTTTCCCAGAGAGGATCCGTTGCTCTTGAAAGACCTCGATATCAAGGGCATAAGGGACATTTGTCAGAAAGAACACCCTGAAGCAGAGAAGAAGGCAGGGGCGTCATTCTGCTTCGTACTGGTTGCTGATAAAGCAGTGCTTGATGGCATTGCACGGAATGATTTTGTAGTCAAGGCACTCGGCTACGACTGGGAAAGTCATATAGAGGACGGTGGCTGGGGATGGGTCCGGCTGGAAACAGGTCGTTTGCTCGAGCTATGGGAAGCACTTCTGCTGTCACAGCTGATGGACAACAGCAAGTATTACTCGCTGGGATTTGAAGGCCCAGAGAGGGACTTGGAAACCTATCTCTGGAGTGGAGACATGTCTATGCCTCCGTTGCGCGATTGCTCTGAAGCTCAGATGGCAGATCCATTGAGTATATCTGCAAGGCCTCAGTTCGTATTTAATTATGAACTTCTATCAGATCAAGATGCAATAAAGCTTTCTTGCAACGTATTATACCGATAACTTACTATGTTATATACCCATAACCTCATTATATCACTTCCGTTGCTTGTCCAAGTCATCTTGCAACTTTTGGGTCCCGCACTTACCTTCTCAGTGGTCAGTACCAATACTACGACAGACGGTGGATTTGAAGATAGAACCTCACAACAGCACCTATCATGGACTACTTTATCATACTCCTACTCAATAGATGGCATGGGTCGCATCAAGGTCCAAAGGCTATCAGAAGTGGTGTATGAACCCTGATGTTTAATGGCCTTGAGCATTCAATGTTAAGATTCGTATCCTCGCAAAGTTGGGTCTTCAGAGCATATTTTCGAGGCTCGAATTATAGGCAAGGTCTCCAGTGATCTGTATAGTGATCCCAGAAACGTAGATAATGCTCTGACTTGAAGGATAATCTATCTGTGGCTACATAGATAACTGCCTTCGATATGTGTTAGCCATTAGAAACGTGCCACATATCACTGGTGGCTAGGTGCTGGCTGAGTGGGATAAAAGCTTGAGAGGCCAAAGGATGCAACATGGAATGATAACGCAGTCGCACTAATGGATAAAATTAAACTTAATACCTAATCATCCATGCATATATAACTATCTACACTCCAACGCACACCCAATATTTAGCCCAAAGCGCCGTGCATTTAGTCCCGACCGCTGGATTCCACTTCGCTAACTGAGCCATGGTGATCTTGTAATACTTCTGGATCGAATCACATGTGGTTGTAGAAGCCACCTCATGGAACTTCTTACAGTTGCTTACCATTCCAGGCTGAATTGGCGACGGCGTCTTAACCCCATTGTCTGGCTTGGTAGGAGTGCCTCCAATCACCCCGACGCAGACATTGTAGTCTGCCCATAGACCAGTGCATTTCGATCCAACCGCAGGATTCCACTTGACAAAGTCCGCCAAAGAAATCTTATAGTAGTTTTGAATGGAATCGCAGGTCGTGGTCTTCTGAACCATATGAAACTTGTTACAGTTGCTTACCATGCCCGGCTGCACTGGTGGAGGCGTCTTGATACCATTCGCGGGCTTCGTTGTAGGTGCAGCCTTCGTAGTGGTCTTGGTGGGAGGCTTCCAGCCAATAGTTGCAACACAAACCCAGTAGTTCGTGAGTAAAGACTTGCAGTCCTTACCAACGGCGGGGTTCCACGAGAGGAAGGTTGCAAAGGGGAGATTGTAGTAGTTCTCAATCGAGGTGCAGGTTGTGGTTGACTTGATCTGATGGAACTTCTCACAGTTCTTGACCAAACCATTCTGAATGGGAGAGGGAGTCTGGATACCATTCGCAGGTTTGGTCGTAGTGGGTTTGGCGGTTGTTGTCGTGGACGGCTTATACCCCTCGACGCTGACACATACCCAGTACCCGACCCAGAGTCCACTGCAATCTTTACCAACGGCCGGGTTCCACGTCAGGAATAAAGAGAGCGGCAGCTTGTAGTAGTTCTCGATCGAGGAGCAAGTAGTAGTCTTGGCGATCTGGTGGAATTTGTTGCAGTTCTTGGCGATGCCTTCTTGGATCGGTTCAGGGATCTGGACACCAGTCGCCGTAGGCTTGGGGGTAGTTGCAGAAGGCTTTGCAGTAGGGGTTCCGGGAACACCAACGCAGTAGTAGTAGCCTGCCCAGATGCCACTGCAGTCTTTGCCTACAGCTGGATTCCACTTGAAGAACGTATCGAAGTTGAATGTATCATAGGTAGACACGATCTTGGCGCAAGTTTCACCCTTTGCAGCCATATGGAATGAAGTACAACTCTCAATAAGCCCTTCTTGTGTAACAGTCGGCTTAGAAGGGCCAGTTGGCTTGACCGAAGTTGTAGTCGTTATTGTTGGGGGGCTAGTGGGCGTTCCAGGAACGCCCACACAATACCAGTACCCAGCCCAGATGCCACTGCAGTCTTTATCGATGGCGGGATTCCACTTGAAGAAGCTATCGAAGTTAAAGGTCTTGTACTGTGCAATGACCCTGGCGCAAGTGTCTCCCTTCTTGGCTTGGTGGAAGGAGGTGCAGCTCTCGATCAGACCGTCTTGTGTAGGGC
>PVPY01002060.1:0-17636 GCA_002982035.1 Fusarium algeriense | reverse complement strand
AAGCAAAGACATACATATAAACAATTGTATATGAAAGTCCTTGTGAATTTCATATTGTCGATTGTTTAATCACTATTGGGTTCCCTAGCCTCTCTCTATTAACAATTTAAAATGAGAAATGACGGCAGGTAATGGATTAATTTACTGAGACCCCACAGTTGAAACTATCGCGTGAAGCCACCGCCAAAGTGAGCCGCATCTTATTTCTGACACCGCTCCTCTCTGGAAACCCAATTGAAGGTACAACTCAATTGTCGAATTACTTGCTCTTTCAACTAATCAATTGAAGACATTTGCCACTGAATCCCCCAAAATGGCTACAGAAACCCCGTCGTCCCTCCCGCCCGACCTGTTCGACCAAACAACAATCATCTCCCTCCTTTCGACTCTCGCAATCGTCTTCGCCGCCTATGCTGCCTCTCTGAGGTTCCTACCATCCTCCTCCTCAGGGGTTCTCCGATTTCTCTTTATATGGCATTTTGCAGATGCGCTGTGTCACTTCATACTCGAAGGCAGCTTCTTATACCACTGCTTCTTCTCGCACCGGCCCCTCGTCGATGATGCGGAGACAGGCCTGTTCCCAACACCTCCGGGTTTCTTAGGTTATAGTGATCGAGTATATGGTGCGCAGTCAGGTGGAAGTAATCCATTTGCCCAACTTTGGATGGTGTATGCTAGGGCGGATAAGAGATGGGCTGGTGTCGACTTGGGCGTTGTAAGTCTGGAGTTATTGACTGTTTTCTTTGATGGGCCTTTGGCTGTTTATGTGTGCTATTGTCTCGCCAAAAAGGACCCTAAGGTCAGTATCTGGATGATCGTTCTGGCTACCTGTGAGCTGTACGGTGGTGAGTCTTGACAGCACCCCACATACATGGTTTTGTAAGACTAACAACATGTTTAGGATTCATGACTTTCTGTCCTGAATGGCTCATTGGAAGTGCCAACCTCGACACGAGCAACTTCATGTACCTTTGGGTCTACCTATTCTTCTTCAACACTCTGTGGGTATGGATTCCGCTCTGGATCATTTGGTACTCTGTCAAGGACATATCGGACGCCCTGAATGTGCGCCGAGAGAAAAAGACTCTCTAAAGGAAGCAAGAAGCCAAACAGTCATGAAGTCAATGTGAATTTGTGGCATGGTGATACTTGCCTGTGGGAATATAGATGCATTGAAATAAACGTTCGTCAGGGTGCACAAAGACTTAGGTTGACCAGGCCACAAAAGATTACTTATTAAACAGTTTTCTTATATCCATTAAGTTAACCCTGTATATTGTAGACTGCAACTCACACGGTAAAAATTGGGGCGGAGGAATTGAGGAAGGCTAGTTTAAGTTTAACATTCTATCGCAAGTGCAAATCTTGGCACAGTGGTTTGGTGATACAATGATAATGCTGTTCAAACATTGAACCCAGCAAGTGTGAAAAGGGAACACTACAGTATTTCGAAAGTCCAGAAATTGTGTTTGCTTTTTGGTCATTTCATAGAGTGAATCTTGGCGTGAGGCTGACCCACGGATCGAAGTCAGGTGCTTTTAAGGAAAGAAGCTGTGCCTTGATCTTTGTGCCTAGGCCAGCCTTGTCGCCGCTGGCGAGGAATTAGTGCTTTAACGTTTGTCATGCACTTGCGCTATCCTTGATTCAGAACTGCATATGGCAAAGAGTTATATAGTATAGTAAAGGTTTTACTAAGGCAGTAGAGTATAACTTAAAGAAAGGTTTAGATATTTTCCTTGACGAACATATCTATACAGCTAATACTCTACTGCTAACCTTTCTCTAATAACTAAAAATAGGCTAAAGTCACTTAGAGCTTATCGGTCCATAAAATAGAGAAGTTTTCTCCCTTATAGCAGCGAATTCAAGCTCCTTATCACCTAAGTCATCAGACGCTTTAATATCTTTGCATGCTGACTTATTTGCGCGAGCTTGATTGCGGTTGTAACGTCAATCTTGGAAATGGGCCAAATACTTTTATTTGTTCTTTTACTATGTGCTTTAGGATTAATATGCTGCTGCAGCAAACTAATAGGCTGCCTTAACTTTAAAGTAAAGTTGGGCTATTGCAATTGCCTAATCCCTAAAGTATCTGGTCAATTTAAAGTATAATATTATTTGCAACAGGTGGTACTATTGCCGTATAAGAGAGTATCGTAAAAATGCCAATCGACTAACTAAAGTTGGTGAGTGCAAGCAGAAGTTGCGAAGCGTTGGACTCTCGGAGAAAGATAAGGTGATCCTCTGATCTCTGCTTCAGTCGACATCTTTCGATCTCGTCTGACTGATGCTGCTCTAAGAGTAGCCTGGTCAAACATTATCAGAAGGTTTTTGTAATGTTCTTCGTACATCAAAACAGCATGCAAGCTTTCTTCAGTTTCCTGCTTATTTAGTTTTCTACACAGATACAGGAATTAAAAGCCCAACTAGCAAGTTCCTTATTAGTACCGTACTTAACAGATTTTCAGTACCGAACCTGCTTAAATCAGTATACTATGGCAGAGCTATAACTAATCAAGCTGATTATCATAAGCAGCTGTAAGGTAAATCAGTGTAGTCTTGGGGCCGTTAAAGGGATGGGACGAAAGTCGATGTAGTTTCTCTTTCATGTCGCAGTAACAAGAAACACCTGTAAACCCGCTGCAGTTAATTCATCCGTGTCCAGTCACGCCTCAACCATCAACGCGATAGCTGTGTTCATTTACCACACCACACGGTACAGTCCCAGCCAGATTCCCTATCAATGGACTCCATCCAGCAGATGCGGAGTCTTTCTGTTCTTTGCTCGATGTTATGACAAATTAGGCACATGACGTTTGTGTTCAAGGCTGGGCAGAAGGATCAGATAGTGGCGAACCTCAACAATGGAAAGTTCGAAACAACTGAGGTCGAATTCGATACTTAATCATAAAACTCCGCGTAATTGAAAGGATGTTCTGCCATGTAGACTAGCGGTACCAGCCTAGTGGATGGCAGAAACTTAGGACCTATGATCTAAAGTAATAGAAATACTTAAGTAATTTTATAATTGACTTAGGATTCTCTTTAACTACTTTATCTTTGTACCCTTAAGTTAGAGACTTAAGACTTCTGACACCCTAAGGGCCAGCTATTTGACAATGTGACCGACATCAGATTATATGGTTGATTCCCACGCCATCCATCACATTCATGATATTCCAACTTAATTTCAGGCCATACTCACTCCAAGCGTTG
This sequence comes from Fusarium algeriense, assembly GCA_002982035.1. Lineage (NCBI taxonomy): Eukaryota > Fungi > Ascomycota > Sordariomycetes > Hypocreales > Nectriaceae > Fusarium > Fusarium algeriense. The sequence continues at coordinate 14,420 of PVPY01002060.1, read as the reverse complement.
TACATCATTTCATTTATCCCACTCCTTATAGCTCTTTTGTTTTTGTCTGGTATTCCATCCCAACTTTCCACTGATACTATTCACCCAATCTTCACTCCTCCGTCCTTCAGCCTGCACCGAGGCAAATGGAAATCTACTCGCACTGATAGTAACGTAGTCTCCGGGCTTAAGCTCAACACGCTCTCGTCCATCGAAGCTCGCCCATGACGCCGTTCGTGCGCTATACGGCACACCGACGCGCAACACAATCGTGTCGGGTAAGATAATAGGCCGGAACGACAAGGTGTGTGCACATATGGACGTGACAAGCATCACGGGGTTCTCTGGATGGCACAGAGAGCCTCCAGCGGCAAGATTGTACGCCGTTGAACCTGTAGGTGTCGACACGCAGATACCGTCGGCCAAGACCGAGGTGAAGTGTTCATCGTCACCAAAGATTTCGGTAGTCGACATTGCTAGGATATACATTAGAACATCTCCTGTAGTGGTAACTTTTACGTCTGGATTCTCACTTGGATTTGGTCCTCTGTCCACTACTACTTCATTCAGAATCTCAAACGTCCCATCCGGCCGATGAGTGTGCTCATCTTCCCTCTCCTCGCCTATGAGCTCCTCCACCAAGTCTCGGGACTGCTCCTCGTCCTCCTCGGAGCCCTTTTCAAGGTGAGCCCTCTTGCGCGGTTGGCTTCTCATGACAGTGCCCTCGAAACGTAACCTCAGGCTGACTGTGACGCCCTTGGTGAAGGCCGTTGTGAGTGTCCGCTGATAGTCTTCGAAGTCAAACTTGGTCAAGAAGCCCAAGCTTCCCAGTGCAAAACTCAATACAGGGGGCACTATGCGCTGGAAGAGCCAGCTTGCGTATAACACTGTGCCGTCGCCACCGAGTGAGATAATAAAGTCAAAAGTATGAGGTCGTGTTCGACACATATTCTCGTCCCAATATCGAAGTCGTCTGGTCAGCGTTTCTTTGACAGCCTGCTCATTCGTCTCCCCTGCCTCAAGATAACCCTTGCTCACCTCATCAATGATCCCACTGACATCAAATTTCTTGTTTGTTTGCAGCTTGTCTTGTACGTAGACGGTATAGGCGACCTCGTGGTTATGCTGTAGAAGCCATTTCACTAATTCCCGTGTTTTTGGTATCAAGTCTTGGTCGTATATCTTTGTGAGGATGAATATGCTTTTGACCTTGAATCGGAGGCGCATGCTGCTCAGTCGGCGACTTAGTTCACGTACACCCCAGGCCATATCACTCAACTGCTGCTTGGTTAGCAGGCGACTTCGCACATCCTCCTGATAACCCGAAAGGTCAACATCAGACATGCTCTTGGTCATTTGCTGTGTCCAAGCCTGCTGATCAACCTGGCCGGAGTGTTCCATACTGCCAGGCTCAACAACAGCGCGGCACTTCTTCTGATATTTGGGGTCGACAATCGAGTCAAGACTGTCGTCGCGAACAGCTTCAATGTGGTCGCCATTGAGAGCCTTGTGAAAGGTGGCATGGCTAGGATTTGGATTGTTGCTTAGATATGATGGAGGGTTGTTTCCTGTTAAAGGTTCCGATTCTGGCTCACTGGCTGAGCTGGCAGCATCTTTTGCGCGTCGCTGACTATCAAGGAATTGGTGGACAAGGCACTCGTCGCGGCGTATAGGTTGGCGCATCACAGGCGCTTTAATCTCAGAGGCAACCATTGAACTCTTGCGACGATAGGGGTTCCCGGGATCGAAGACAACCTGTATATAGGCGATTAGATCAGTCGCGCCACTCTTGGTTGTCGAATGGCATTGGCCATAGTATGAACGAACCTCTACTGCCTTGGAGTCCTCATCAGAACTCCCATCGCAATCACGGCTGGGGCTATCCTCAAAATGTATATGCTTCTCCGTATGGTCTCCCATTTTTGCGGTTGAAAGGATAACGCACGATTATTCCTCTCGATTGTTGTATGGTTGGATGACGTTGTCAGCTAGTGCTCAATGGTGGGGCAGACGGTAAGTGGATCTGCTGAATCGCTACTGAGAAAGCCTAGAATTAGAGGATCTCATCCGTTCGAGGAGGATTAATATCGAAAGTCTTCTCGATCACCGAGTTCTAGGGCTCTCCATGCTGTAGCCCATCCCTATATATATACATATATGATTGATGAGCACGAATGGGCTTCTTGCACTTCGTGAGATACTTGATGACTTGATGGGATTTAGCTACCGCTAAGAGCAATGCATCTGCAGTGTGCTGAGATAAGAACAGCGGAAATCTTTTGTATACAGTTCTCACAATGTCATTGGTTGTAAGAGGAAGCATATCCTTAGCAATTGTTTACCATTCTCACTTTCTTATAAGACATATCCAATGGGCATTTGATTCACATATTAGTCAAAGTATTCAGTTTAGGGTAATTGGAGCGTAAAACACCATCGTCATGGCCATGATCCAGCTAACATATGCGAACGCGTTGACACATATTCCTAGAAGAGGAAAAGTATTGTTCAAAAGAAGTCGGCAGAAGATGAGCCGATTCAACCATTGCTGATGTGTATGTCACCTAAGCTAGTACATGGCTGACTGAAGCTTACTTAACACACTAATTGACATGGTCAACATGACATAATATTCTAAACCATCAAGCCATGATAGTGAAACCTACGATATCGACATTCAAGTATGAGATACTTCTAGTAGCTTCTGGTTAGCATAAACTGTTCTCTCAGTAGATGTGATCGATTCATTACGAGCATGAATGGAGAACCAATAGACATTTAGTGGTGCCCCTAGAGTCCTCACGAAGGCCTCAATCAACTTGAACCAGTCAATGCAATATGAAACTGTTTGAGGTCTAAGATGTTGGGGGAAATGGTCGACGACCTCGATTGACTCAAGGTAGGAACTCAAATAATAGGAATAATATGAAGCCTCTGTTGGCCATAAAGGCTGACAGGCATAACATAGGGAAGGATGAACTGTGAAACTGTTTGCTGATTCCTTCGTCTGTACAGGAAGAAGCACCCGAAGTTGGAATTCTTGCTACATATCATAAAGGTGAGGTATGCGTCTTCCATCTTGCATTCTAGTAAGACAGATAGGGGTGCCAAGTCGAATATCGAATGAAGCTACTGCAGTAAGCTATAATAAGAGACCTGCCATCCCAACCCCATGCCTAGCACTCAGTAGCACCTTCGTTTTAATCATCCGTCACAAGATGAGAGGATGGAGACCAGGTATTCTGGACCTGAGACTACATGCAAATGCTTGGATTCTTCAAGTATCTAATACCGACTCTTAAGTCTTTGTTAATCAAACGCTTCGCAAGCCACTGACTATCTATTATAGCACCCCTAGCTATAATCTAGCCACTCCCCGGGAGTGATTGTTTGAGGAGGAAACATCTCTCACTTCACTGTGCTCTCTATGCTTGACGTGCAAGAAAGAAGTAAAGAGTGGCAAATATATGATTGAGCATGAATTATGCATTGCTTAAAGGGGGGCAAATAATAGTAGCTGGAAAGACAAGTCGTATCAGTATAGATTAACAGACCCTAGGAAATCGCTAGAGAGAGACTTTCTGAATAGTAGATGCTCGAGAGAGCCATTAAGCTCCTCGCTATCAAGTCGAGTACAATAACAGTCTAAGGCAGGATGTCCATGAAACTTCTCCTCATTCCATAGATCGATGGGCTCTTCACAGTTATATTAGATACAGCAAATACTCCACTTGATTGTATACTCGTTCCCAGTTCAATATCCTCTTGGACGGGCGACTTGGTATTCTTAACAAGAACGAACGCACTATACTTGTCAATTTACGAGAGTTGACGGCTGTTATAGAGCTACACGAACTGCCAAGATTTCGGCATTTGAACCTTGACCTGGTCTGCTCGTCCTCGCTTACAGAGCTTTGGGTTTCAAAGATAAGTGAGAACGCTTGAAACAACCAAATGGAGAACCAACCATTGGGTCCCGCAGATACAGACAGATATTAGAGAGGCCTAGACAGTGCCCCGAATTAACTTTACTCGCTTCCAGCTGTTATCTAATTAGCTAGGGCTCTCCCACTGTACAGATAGTTTTAGGTGTTCGCATGGTTCAGTTGACAGATCTGTTACCGGGTGCAAGCTCTGATCCTTGCGAAACGTCACTGTATCCATCCGTCTCGTGGCCGGCCGTTCTCCCCGCCTTCGGCACCAAGAGGATCCGTGTGACCTGCCATCAGAATCTCAAACCCTCTGGTCCAGAATAGGAAATGGCACTCGTCTAAGCTCTTGGCCTTTTAGTCACTGTCTTGTTAGCTCTCATGCTAAAGGGGATCCCTCCCATAATCCATGTTTCCTTCTTGTTTGAAGTCCACGGCGTAGTTGCACAAAACGGGACAAACGTGGACGCTAGCCCGGATGCGGATCAACCCCACCGTTTGCTTCCCTTGAACTCCTGCCTCTTACAACCCGACGAAACTTGACTCTGTAACAACAATGCTTCAGCCTCTTCGAACCGGCGTTTTTCGCCGCCCACAGAGGACTCTTTCAAGAAGCTCACTCAGTAGTGAAGTATCACTATCAGGAGGAGCTTAGGAAGCAGTTCAGTTGTGGCTTCCATTCGAGGCCGATCATAGTCAAAGCTCAAGCGAGAATGGCACAGTTGATCGAGCCCAAGGAACTCAATCTCATGGTGGAGTAGCATTCTCTTACACGGATTTCGTCAGCGTCTTCGAGAGTCAGCATCCCGGAAACCCAATCTACACGGGTGAAACAATACCCTTCTCGTCCTAATGCGGGAAATGCCTCTAGCCCACCCTAAGGGCCTGGCTTGGCTCGCTTGGCTACCATTCTTCACCACCATCTGTCAGGGGCGACAGCTTCGATGCTACCAAGCTCCGTCATGAAGTAGCTTGATCCTTGCTCCTTGGAGATTTCTGAGTCGCGCAGGGGTCATCAAGCTCGCCGGATCTAGGACAATCTACATTCCCGCTCAATGTGATTTGCGCTCTATTCGAGATATCAAGTCCTATATCGCCTCCATCGCCTCAGTCTCCTCCCACCCAGTTGGTGTTTGTCTGATCTTCGTTTCTTTTCTTGATTTTCAATCTTACATTCGTTTGCCACAGGCCAGGTGCCATTGTCATTTTCATTGTATTTCATTTTCCTACGTTGCATTCTCTTGTGTTTGATCATCTATCTACTGCTTCTCAACTCTGCTCTGCTTAATTGACTAAGTAAACGCCCGGAGGTCATTCTGGTTACTGCTATCATATCTCGGTGCTTCTCCTATCCATTCATCATCTCTCATCTCTCACTTCCCTTGGCATATTGGCCCTTTTTCGATACAATCATACGACATCGACGTCGACATGGGAAACTAGGTCTACCAAGAAGGACAACGCGGTGCCGGCACTGTGAAGGCTTGAAGCCTGCCCTTAAATTGACAGACACCTCGAATTGGACCAGACAAAAACAACAAGATGGACAACGACCCGACGATGGACTCGACCGGTTTTCAGTTCCAGGCAAATTCTACATCAAAATGGGATAACGAACTCAAATTTGCCGCAGCTGGCTCGGTCCGTACCTCGATCATCGTCCTATCGGTTTTCAACGTGATAGTAGCATTCGCGGTTACTATTAGTATTCTTCTGCGATCATGGAAAACATTAAAACAGGTTGAGCCGACATGGGACTTCAAGTACGTACTGCATTTCCAGATCTGCAAGACTTCTTCTCACAGTCACCTTTAGATCATCTTGGCTTCGACTAGTCAAAGGGCGAGATGTCTACCCCTTTGTACTCTCCTTGGGCATCGTAGTCCAGGGAATTGTATATGCTACTGCTCAAGCCAAAGGTCTTGAGTCACTCATGATCCTGGGGTGTGCTACGATATCGCGAATGATGCTGCTAGGTATGTCAAAGCAATACTGAGCTTTCGCTCAATTATACTAATGCAGCTACAGCTTTCTTCATCGTACCCTTCATTCAATTGTTGTTCGGGCTGGAATTGACTATCCGCATTACGAGGCCGAGCATATTCCCCTTCCGTGGCAAATTCAACACTGGTGCTTGTCTAGTAATCATCGGTGTCTTGCTGCTCATTGTATTCTCTATTACCTTTGCTGTCCTGCCGCCCGAGTTTTGCTTTGCTAGTTTGATTTCTTTCTTACATCGGTATGACACAGGATGTTTTGGGGTCTTACTCACTGTCATCCTGATTGTTCTGATTGAATGTGGCGTTATATGCTTCAAGCTTCATACTGGGGCCAGACTGCACATTGCTGAAAGGGACGAGGCGTCTCGCATGGTTTACCACATGATCATTGCCATGATATCATATGTAAGTATGGACCTCGAGGTAATGGCTTATGCTAATTCCGAATAGACTCTGCAGCTAACATTTTTCTACAACGTGTCGTTCCGTGACACAGGAGCAGCAGATGACACATCAATGACGCTGAACATGATCGGAACTGTTGTGATGAACATGTCAGGACTACTGCTTGGCTGTCTTTATCTCTTCTTGCGATCAAGCAGATCCCCAACTGGTTGTTCTGATGACGATATTGAGGCATCACAGGGTTTCAGAAAATGGGGTGATGACCAAGATCAAGAGCCTCAAACTCCTGGGTCAGCGATGCTACAACCACTTGATCTACCTAAGCTGGTTCAAAAGGCTGAAAGCAAAGAAGACTTGATTTTAGACGACAGGGTGGAAGACAAAGTGTTCGGTGCACGCAAGGACTTCCTCAACCGTGGCCTGAAGCCTTTGCGCTTAGGAAGTCTGCGTAACTCAGGCGATCTTCCAACAGTGCCGAAGCCTGTACGGACATCATCGAAGGAATCTATCAAAAATTTCAAAAGGAGCATGTACAGCATTTTCCCTAAAGCCGAGCCGCCCAAGTCGCCCATCCTATTACCAACAACAACCTACAAGGACACCACATCCAAGAAGACCCAAGCAATTCAAAACTTAGCTGACGACCTTCTTGCACCGCCTGCTCTCCGTTTACGAGACAAAAGGTTCCGTTCAAGTGGCGCTTCAATGCTCTCAACTGCAACTGTACAGATTGGCCTGCGCCTTTCCAACATTGGTGACATGCGTCCCGCCAAACCGGAACTCAAACTAGACACAAACACAAACCAAGTGCACAACCTCGACTGTCCCAACAGCACAGTAAGGTTTTTCCCAAGAAAGACGAGTCCGCTTGCCATCGCCATCGTCGATGTTCCAGGCGAGGGTACCAGGTACAAGATCCAAGACAACTTTGATGAGAGACTCTCCGAGAAGGAACTTCCACCGGTTCCCCTCAGCGCGGGTATGAATACTCCGCCGGAGACAACTCTCAGCTCCGCTGTATATAGCCCTCAGGAGCAAACGCCAACTTCAGCCTCACATAACCCCAGGACAGGATCAATGAGTTCTGGAAGAGTTCATAGCCGACAGGGCTCGAGAAGTATGGGAGAGCCAAGCAGGCTAGCCAGCCGTCAGAGCTTGAAGGGTGTACCAGAAATAAGTCGAATGCATAGCCGACAGGGATCAAGGGCCAGGCCAGAGACGGGCAGAGTACATAGTCGACAAGGGTCAAGAGTTGACCCAGAGACAACAAAAGGACCATGGATTTGATAGAGGACAAAGTGAATAGGGTAAATGGGGAGGATGACGATTTCATGAACGGTTTGGCAACTGTAACGATTCCCTTTTGTGTTTTCATGTTTTAGGCCATCTTGGAAACTAGCGTCGAGATTTGGTCCTTCTTTATATAGATAATACCAGAAGATTAGGCGAACTTCCTCAGTAAGACTGCTTGACTGCCCTATGGTCTCCTGACAGTGAGTAAGGGCTTGCGAAACCCAACTATAAACACAGAAAACTAAAAGTCAGTCTGTCGTACGAATAGTGCTTTTAATTCATGTATGACTATATGTCTTTTTTTGCAGATCGAGCGGCATCTCTCCTTTGCTCCCACTTCTCCCAACCAGCCTGACACATGTCCTCTTCAACAACGAGATCCCTTAGTCTGAAAGCTCTAGCCAAAGGCGTCTCGAGAGCCCAGCTTAACCAGCCAGTTTGCCTTATAGCAGCAACAATAACGAACCACCCGAGAGCGCTTACTACACCTGCAACACTACCAACAACTACCTGCTTAGGGGTGTGGTAGTTCAGGTACACTCTGCTCCATGCCGTTGCCGCCGCAATCGCCGCTCCAGCTACGCTTACTGCAACTCTCTCAAGAACACTCCACGGTCGGTGTAAGCTACTTTCTGCGCGGACCTGATGTACATGACGCGGTTTGTGGCGGACGAGCAGGAACAGAGCCAGAGAGACACTCCAGAAGGCAACAAATTGTGCGTGGGAACTGGGCATGCCGTAGCCTTTGCCGTGTATGCGACGCGGACGCTCTTCTTTAATCAGCCGTTTCAATGCAAAGTTGAGCACCTCGCAGGCCAGTTGGCCGAGAAACATCAGGGCGACTTCGACCTCGCGGGTGAAAAGGACGAGCGTGGCGTAAACGACGCAGAGAGCTTGGGGGAGGAGGGCGAGGTAGGCGCATGCAAGTGAGACATGATCGTCGGGGTCCTGTTTGCGACTGTTATTTGCAAGTCGTGGTTGTGTAGGCGTGAAACTTACGTAGTAAACGTGGGTGACAGAGAGGGAAGCAAGGGGAGTTGAGTCGTCCATGATGAGCTGGTATGTGCAGTTTCTGGTAGGTTCAACAATCTGTGCGCAAAGGTTGCGTCCTCCTCGCAGAGGACCACAATGACTCTGATTGGTACAATTTGTGACAAGAACAAAGAAAAGACTTGAGGCAATCACGAGTGGAAAACATCCAAAAATTGGAAGCCAAGTTTAAGCTTGCAGTATTCCTAAGGTAGATGACGATGCAACGGGCCGCTGTGGCTGCAGGTGTGGCCAAGGCCGGAGAAAAAACGTGGCGTCTCGGATTTCGGAGTCTGTTATTTGTCAACGCTATGAATGCGGATCGTAACAGGCAGTTACCAAATTCAACGACGGCCAAAGAGTCATCCTCGTTTACTTTACGTTCTCTTCTGTGTGAATAATAGCGTCTCCTTTTCTTGATGCCGACGATTGCGCTTTCATCTTCACCAATCAGTGTCAGTCACTTGTTGATTATTCCGCAGTAGCCCTATCTTGGGCACCATCTCAAAAAACCTCGTCTCGCCCCTCTCTACATAAAGTACCTCCATCAAAAAAAGCACCCATGTTCGAGTCTTGACAAAAAAGAACAAGAAGTAGGCTAAAACGATGGAGGCCTAGCAGAACCTCACTACTAGGGGCTGGTTACTTTGAGGGTCCTTGATATTTAAAATACTTACTCAGCCTTGCCACTCTGGTAAAGTCTTTGCTTAAGTACATTACCTACATTCACTCCTACATTCACTACGCCACGACAGGATGAACACTCATGCCAAAGTAACCACTATGGACGATAGCGATGATCCACGTCTTATAGAGCTTGGCTCCATCAAGGCTATATTCCCAGAGATCCGACGCCTTGACGCCAAAGACCCCTTCACCTTTGAGATAGACCTCCCTGTTGAGCCCGTCGCTCCAGTCACTGTCACTTTCCCAGCAGCATCAGCCCCCACACATCCAGGACTCACAGCATCTGGCCAAGCCAACGACAATGTTCAGCCTGAGGTTGATTCTCTTGAAGTCTCGTACCTTCCGCCTTTACGACTGAGAGTCCGTCTCCCGGAGGGTTACCCTGTAGATACGCCACCTGATATTGAGGTATCAACTATACCGCAGTGGTTAACGAGGGAAACGATCAAGAAGCTCGAAGATGATGGGCCGCGTTTGTGGGATGAGATTGGTCGCGATATGGTTGCGTTTACTTATATCGATCATATCCAGCGTGCCGCTGAAGATGTGTTTGGAACTATCAGCCCTGAAGGAACTCTTCAGATTGATCCAGAACATAAGCTCGCCGTGCTGGATCACGATATAAAAGCCAAAAAGGCTGCGTTTGAAAAGGAGACATTTGATTGTGGTGTCTGTCTTGGTATGTACATTCATGATGCTTCTTCGGTCTCATACTGAGATAATATAGATCCTAAAAAGGGCTCCAAGTGTCACAAGATGCTTGATTGTGGACACATATTCTGTATTCAGTGCTTACAGGATTTCTACAACGACGCGATAAACGAGGGCAACCTATCGGTTGTTCGATGTCTGAGCCCCAACTGCGCCAGGGAGCGCTCAGCGTCTAAGGAAACGAAGAAACACAAGGTTGCCGTCAGCCCTAGCGAGCTTCTTCAGATTGGTCTTTCCGAGGAAATGGTAAAGCGTTATGTCACACTCAAGTACAAAACGGAGCTTGAGTCCGACAAAAACACAATATACTGTCCACGGCAATGGTGTAATGGAGCAGCCCGGTCGAAACGCCACAAGAAGCCAGAAGGTTTAGAGTTTACGGAGACATCTGATGCTGAATCTGGCAAAGAGGGGGAAGGAAATGGAGGGGATAGTGCCAAACTCGAAAAGAAGAAGAAGACGAAGAAGGAAACATTTAGCAGAGCAGACCTCTTGGCTATATGCGAAGACTGTGGCTTCGCTTTTTGCGGCCAATGTTACCAGTCATGGCACGGAGAGTTTGTCCGATGTGCACCACGACGCGACAAGGGAGAACTCAGCGAGGAGGAAAAGGCTTCGCTCGAGTACCTACAGCTTCACACGAGTCCATGCCCTACATGCAACGCCCCTGCGCAGAAGACACACGGTTGTAACCACATGATCTGTTCACGATGCGACACTCATTTTTGCTATTTATGTTCTTCATGGCTTGACCCCGTAAATCCTTACCAGCACTACAACCAGCTGGCGGGCGGCAAGGTCACTTCCTGTTACATGCGGCTATGGGAACTTGAGGGCGGTGATGGCGACGACGTGGGCTTGGGATTCGTGGGTGGCCGTGGCCCTGTAGCAGATCCTCAACCGGCACTCGATGATATTGAGCTTATGCCTCTGCCGGACGTTATCGAATCTGAAGATAGTGGTGACGATGAACCTAATGGCCATGGCAACAACAACAACAGACAGCTTGGTGCCCAGGGTCAAGGTATCGAGATTGCGCGTGAAGGACCCCTCGTTATACGACTTGTCGACAATCAAGCTCGCGACGGTCGAAGAGCTATTCCTCCCGCTGCACCCGATGCGCCGCAACAACCTGCGGGTCGCGGCCATCATGGTCCACCTCGAGGTCCAGCGGGTCGAGGACGCGGCGCAAGAGGGGCTGGGAGAGGAGGAGCTGGAGGAGGCGCGGCAGTCCGAGGGAGAGGAGGAGGGCCTCGTGGCGGAGGCGCTGCTGCTAATCGTCAACGAGCGAGACAGCGACCACCTCAACTACCGCAGCAAGCACAGGGCCAGGATGAAAATAACCAGGCTGGCCTGGATCCGGCACAGGAGGCATGGGTTCGGCGATTCGTGCAGATGGCGCTCAACGATGAAGAAGACCTTGTCGATGGTGACTCTGACGAAGATGACGGTAATTGGATTATTCGATGACAGCTGTTCTAAAACAGGTTCGTGTTTATGTCAAGCTTCCGCATGGCCGGCAATGCGCGGCTCCGCAGCAACGACTTGAGATGATTTAATGATAGATTCTCTAGATAACGTATCCTCAAGAAATCATCCTACGTGTTCTGTAGCAAATATACATGCATGATCTACCATCCCCACCAAGATCACAGGGTGATGTCAACCGGGCTTTGCGGCGGCAATACTCTGTGTATGGCTACCTCCAGCAGGTATTTTGTGATGAGAACCAAGTTCTCGTCGCCACAACCGACGCCTACATGAATCAGCACCTTCTAAATACATACCCCCCTTCACATCCGACGCACATCAACTTCTGTATTCATGCCTGCCCATCGAGAATCTTCGGCATCAAAGATAGACTCCGCTGCAGTAACCCAAATTCGTGCTTGACAGCCCTTGGACATGTGGAGCGAGTACTCGAGACAGTCCTGGTTGGGTGATCTGCCGATTATTCAGACATGACCGTATGCCTAGTAGAATATTCTAAGTTACAAGCAACAACTCATTTAGACTTGTGGAAAATGCTCCGATTCTGAGAGACAAAGCATGATGCTTCGTCAATTACCGAAGGTAAACGTGGGTTCCTCCACCCATATGGGGATTCCAAGGTAACGTCAAGTAGACCGCCAGTCGGGATTTTCACTCGGCAGACGACCATGATCCCAGGCAGCTCAACTGGACTTGGAGGTGGGATATTCCATAGCGTTTTGTTCTTTTCTGTTTCGTTCCAAGGATGCTTCTGATGATCCATATGGAGAAGTTTTGCTCGCTCTGGACAGCTGACCAATGTCTGACTTTATACCGTATCCTCTGATACTATAGTAATCTGGCTCGCAGATCGACACTGTGACCCTTGAAGATGTAGACACTCGTAGACTGGAGGCAAGGTGGTCCATAAAAGCCAGTAATAAGTCTTTCTTCTTCTATAGGGTGGTGAGGTGGTCAAGGTCAACGCGACCAGCTTGTAGAGGAATGCTTGTGACAGGAACAGTACGAGGTTGGCAGGAGGCTGGCTGTCGCCTCTTCATCTTTTGACTCCAGAGGTTATAGTACAAACCTAAACGAGATCTAGATGTTGGATCAGGATATGTACAAGACCTATCGCTAGCTACATGATGACTTGTCGATTGATGCCAAGTAAACAGACACCCTCTTCAGGCGGGCATTGCTCCGGCCGACAGAAGGCCCAACAGCTAACGCGAGGGTAAGGCACAAGCGTGCTCCAACTTTCGTTCACGTGGTGTCGCACGGGATCATCATTCTTGTTGCTTGATAAAACAGATAGATAGACGCTGGTATACGTATTGTACTTCCGTACATGCGCAAGAATGCGTATTTAGAGTGGCTGGCATCAAGGGTTAATGCTTGGGCAATAAGCCATGATATGCCGTGTTAGCCTTGAATTTTGCCTTGAGACTCTGTCTAAACTGCCGGCTATGTTGCTGCCGACCATAAAGAAGCTCACTGTGTCGAAACTCTGACCCAACAGGGATTCAGGTGCAGGAGCTTGCCGTCGCCGCCCTGCCCACAGCTATCGCATATGCACGCAGAAGTCCGCGCGCAGACAGGGTCGGCTCTTTTAGCCAACAATGACAATATTGACTGTAATTGTTGACGGATCTGGGCTGACAGTCGCAGGACATTGGAGGTACTGGTGTTGTTGCCCAGGAAGTATAACTTGAGTTTCGGTCATAACGAGGAATGTTTCAAATTTCTTTGCCAAATGACCCTTCTCGTCTGTGAACAACGTCCAAGAGACGGAAAGTAATGGTAATAACCAGCAATTTCGCTCGCTGGCACTGCTGATCCTCATCTAGTCCTAAGAGCACTGTCTCCGATGACGTGGTAAAGAATCATAAATATGAAGGTAAAAAGGACCTCCGGTACCCAGGATAGGCTGGCTTGAGAGCTTCACAAACCCTCGTTCCTGTTGTAGGATCGGACCCTTTCCCATGCACACATGCTGCTTGCGTGGCTGCCGCTCTGTGTTCTCGCCGCAATTAAACGGTATTTTTTGGCGCTCTCACATACGCCCTTAGTTTCTCGCCCAGGTGCGCATTTTCTGCAGTGGACCGGCGCATACACACTGAACTGAAATCAGCTCATCCACATCGCATCAATTAGGACTGCCGGGGAATTTCTCTCATGCTTCCTGTGGACGTTGCGTTGATCACTCACTGCCCCAATGCTACCGGATCTTGCCAGCCAGGAGCCGCAAGTGCACCCACGAAACACAAGTGTCTTTACACAAGGGCGGTAGGGCTGAGCTCGCGATACCACGTCAACGCCGAATAGACTGGCTGATGCAGGTACACGGATCAAGCGAGGCCTTCAGAGCGAACCTATTCCCTTAGAGGTATTTTCGTACTTAGACATAACGCACTGTAAATGCCACAAGGATTTGTGGCACAGCTGGTCGGCAAGTTAGTGGGCCAACTATGTGTTACAACAAGGATGTTTTTATTCTAACAAGATTGATTAAAACATCTGGGAAATGACGATTAACTAACTAGCGTGAGTTTGTACTCTGTATGCAGGTAGAAGCGACATTTCAATCCGAACTATTGCCAGAAATGGCCTGATGTTTGCAAACCCTCGGGATTGTTCATCCCGGCGGCAAGACCGCATAGTTGCACAACTTGCGCAGTACCTAAGTAAGGTGAGGTAGCTACAGTACATAATTACCTTAGGTACCTACCTGAAGCACACGGCAGTATGTATGCGGAAGTGTAGACTTTGGGTAGATTTAGATTGCTCAAGGGTCTGCTAGTCTAGGCTTGTTGGCTCAACAAAGGTGCCGATCGGTAGCTGGGGGATGGTTAACTTTACCTATGTGCGCAATGTTTCGTTTCATTGCCTAATTGTTTCTTGCCCCCCCTCCCCC
>PVPY01002057.1:0-10004 GCA_002982035.1 Fusarium algeriense | reverse complement strand
CTCAAGAAGCTTGATGGTATGTTTACGCCCGTCTCCTACCACTGACCGCTGCTAACAATATTGCAGGTGTCGAGAGCTACGATGTGTCCCTTGAGAACCAGACCGCAAAGGTCGTCACCGCCCTCCCCTACGAGACCGTCCTCCAGAAAATCGCCAAGACTGGCAAGAAGGTCAACTCAGGCAAGGCGGATGGTGTCGAGCAATCGGTCGAGGTCGCTGCCTAAGCATCGCACCAAAATAGGAGGCGAGTCGAGGAAGTAGAGAGCGATCGATCGATCTGAATATCTATTAGCTTTGCAAGCGCTTGGGAAACCCTTGGTGTTAATGGTCTCTGGAAACAAGAAAAGGAGGAACATCTGATTCATAAATAAACCTCTTAAACAAATACAGAGAGTTGGCTGATCAATGTTGACAGCCTGTTCTTGAACTTCAGCCACCTTGTGGTGCAGCCTGTATATGATGCGATTTGAATGGTCCATTCCAATTGGTGTTTTCATCAACCTAGAATCTCAATTCTCGCGTGATGCCAGTTGACCAGCATACAGCACCTCTCCCAACATCTTGTCCGTGATTAAAAACAGGAACGAACAGTAGCTTGGCGGAACATGCGAGAGCACATGCACACGCAGGCATTGGCGCGTTGTCTTGATTGAGACTTGGTCCCGGACATTATAGAGTCGATGCGTTTGCGAGAGGCGCTGAGGAAGGCTCTGGAGTTGACAGTCAGCTCAAAAGACATTATGAAATGCAAATCAGGCAGAAATTGCACAAAGGGGATGTGTGCCAAAAGACATATTATTCTCCATGAGATCCGACCCATTCCGTTGTTGTCCAGGAAATCGAGCGAGTATTGTGTCAGGAAAGTCAAGAATGGGCCGAGAAATCATCATGACCAGCCGTACCAGCCGCTGCAGAGAGCTACAACGATCATGGAAACGACGAAAGACGTAGAAAAAGCAAAGAAGCAACCAAGCAAAGGATATCAGCTATCATGTGAGCAGATTCCAGGTCCCCGGAACACAACCCCTCCTCCGGACAAAAGCTTCGAATTGACAGACGGTTCAACGCAAGGACCGCCATCAGAGGCAAAGCAGCCAATGAAGATACACATACAACCCCAAGAACGCCTACCTGGGAAAGCCTGGGGTAGTAGATTGTCCATGATTACCCCAGATCTGGGCATCATGATTCCGGATGGTTCTCATGAGAAGTTAGAACCACGCACTTTGACGCCGGCTCACCGCAGCATTGTTCAATCAGGTATAGTGTAAAGCTGAACAATTCAAGATGACCTCGTGAACCACTTCCATTTCTCCAGACTCAAGAGGTCTCATGAAGCCAACAACTTTCAAGTCTGGGGCCCCGTATCAGCCAGCGCCAGGAGGAAGGGATGCAGTTACACGCATGGCTGGACTCGATGGGGCTCAGCAGTTCTCAGGGCGTCCCCAAGGGGTCCGGGGGGCGTGCCGCAACGCCAATGCGGGGAAAACAATTGCGGCTCATGCAAGTTAAAACTGCGGAGCCGCAGTGGATGCCGTTTTAGCACTGCACGGGCCTGATGACGGGGCCTAGAGGGATAAGCGCGGCTTGAAAACGCGGAGGACCCAGGAACACACGGACCCTGCCCCAGATATGATGATCCAAGGAACATGGGGTTCAAAGATGTGTAACGACCTGGGACAAGCTAGATCCGGCTCTGCTTGCTCTAGGTAGTCTCCAAGACAAAGAATCTCGAGCCGTAGCCTTGTGTTCTATCATAGAATACTAAATAGCATAAACTTCGTCTTCAAGGTCATCTACGTACAGCGTTGGCTAGATTAGTTATGAGGGGAAACGACAAGAATCTTGACTTACACAGATTATGCACTCCTGTTTCCATTTCAAGGACAAAAAAGCTCGCAAGCCAATCTCCCTCTGGACCGACACGCGGGGAGGAAAATCGACATGGGGTAAAGCACATCTCGACAACCCCTGCGAAGGTATCGTGGAAGGTGGATCTTCAACAACTGAAGGCAGATGAGGTGTTGCCACAGGACAAAGACTGCGTCCAATCATTGCTCTACCAGTTGCGTGTTCGAGAAGCAAATTGCATTTGAAGATGGAACCTTGGAGTGGACAAGGGTGTAGGAGTGGCTAGAGCTGTTCGATCGCTGGGCTCCAGATGCCCCAAGATCATTGTTCCAAGTCCTTGTAGTGCTGATAGACAAGGTACATCTATCCGCAATCGTGACTGAGGGTTATGAGGGTGGGTTACGATGGCAGTTTCTGAGGCTTGTACCATGAAACCACCAATTACCATAAACAACAACGCCCGGCCACCCGAAGCCTGAACGAGAAGCGTTGGCTATGTTGGGGTAAAATCTGACGAATAGCGTCTTTGGTACGCTCGTGAAATGTTGCATCAAACTACATGAGTCACTTAGACAAAGTTGAATGCAGTGGCTAGCCCAGAGTTGTGGAACCCATACAGAGTAACTGACTTGCCGAACTTGTTGGTGTCGTACTGATACAGCATGCGCATTGTTGCTCTACCAGTCCCTGCTCGGACCTTATCTGATGGGGATACAGTATATTGATATCAACGACAGTGAGCCCAAACACTGTTACGCTTCCCCCCTGAACCATTGTCACGTAAAGCTAGACATAGTCATCTAGAGGTCTTTTGAAAGATATGGCCGGAACTCTGCAGGGCTGGACTGTGGTTAAGTGAACTGCACCATGCCGCAGGAGACATGTGGTGCGGCCACCAATCCGCATGTGCCCACAGCACTGTCCAACGTTGGTATAGCAGCCATACTACAGGGATTTCGAGTCAAGGAGTCTTCAGTGCGTGACGCACTGAGCTAGGGAGCTTCCCCGCACTTCCTCCATCCATCCGGCTGGGATGAACCTTGAACCCGAAGACAGTCCCTAGGCATACCAGACAGGACCAGATAGACTCAGTGATTGTGTTGCGTGCAAGCCAAGATCAGTCTGGGGAAGATCCTCATTTGGAACTTCATGTGCCTTCACGGATCCGAAGTTGCTTCCCAATAGCGCGGTGCTAGAGGATCTGGGGGACCTGCGGCATGTCTGATGAGAGTGCGGGGAAAAGTGAGGACGTCTTCAGAAGTACACGCCATGATTGTGGTTTGATTGACCCGAAGGTCCACTATTGCATAACAATTTAGTACCAATTCCTCCTATTTCGTGCCTTGATGCATCGGTTGTAGTGCCAGCCACGATGGCATTGGCAGTTTATACCGTATTTTGGGGTAATTGTCGTGGCTTTTTGGCAGAATGACTGTATTCCCTCCACAAGATCCTTTCGAGCGGATTCTAGCGCCGTTGGCTCGTTACCGGTAAAAGGGAGGTTGCAGATGATCCAGTGATGGACCCATGGCAAGAAATTCTTGGTTTAAGTTGTTGGCAGAGGAAATCCCTTCCTTCTTTACGTCAATATGTTTTTTTGATGTTACCGAAGGAAGCTTTGACGATCTGCTGTTGCCCCTCCATGCCGACGGATACAATAACGCCGACGCTCGGCGATGGATAACGCGAATGGCGAGATTTAACAATACGATTGAGATCAAAGTAATCATGGTATGAAATTGAAGGCATTGAGGCATTAACCCACCAGTCTCAATTGAAACCATCTTGGATCCGCAAATATGAAAATTACGGTAACGGTAGTTGATTGACGCCGAGAACATAATTGAGCGTTTCATTCCAAATTGCACCCATAGCTTAGGGGCGTCTAATGAAGTATATGTGCTTGATTGCCACACCTACAGGCTACAACTCCGTACTAAGGTACGGAGCCGCTGCCAAACAACCACCCCAGTAATCCACCAACCTATGAGATGTAACAGGCAGTGCAGCTCCCACATGGCTGAACGGATGCGCTTGACGATGAGAAGCTATTCTAGCTCAGGAGGCTGGCAGTAGGAAACGCGTGGGATGAATGAAGCATTTCCTAGTTGTTAGATATTAAGCGCCCTTTTTGGGACAGGGCCCTGCTAATCCACAATTTTTATGCCCTGCAAGGTTAGAGCAAATTAGGGGCTCTCATGAGGCTTTTGAATGTCATGTCATGTTATGTCGAGACAGGATCTGACAAGAACCGAATTAAGACCGGATATGCAATCGAAAGATCCGAATTTACCGCAGTTTCCTCTTTGCTATCTATCTTTGGGCATCGGGCGTTTTAAAAATGGGTTTCTATGGCCTGTTACAGTTTGGATGGCAAAAACCCGGTGTAATGGGAAAAGGGCCGCAAAAAGCATCTGACTTTTTGGTGACCGAATTTTTTGATGGATATGGATGCTTGCCAGAATATCACCACCTAACAATTTTTTTTTTCTTTTACAGGAGAGCATCATGACTACGGATAATTATTAACCTATTACACGCCCCTTTTGGGTGCCAGATCTGCTCCTAGCTCTGTAGCTGCGGCTGGAAGTACCTTTCCCCCCAGAGGTACAAAGACTCTGAAATTGACGCTACCTTACTCCGTACTGTCATCGATTCACACTAGAGTTGCCCGTTGCTGAGGGGAAGTTGAAGTCCGGCATGAGCGGGGGGTCAGACAGAAACACGTCGTGAGGAGATCAGACCTACGGTAAGGCGCGGCAGGTACCGTAGCAATGCGTAGCAGTCTGTAGCTGTAGGGAACGGACAGGGAAGATGGAGGACGGGACCTGCCCTGGGCCTAAGCTCCCTAATCCCTAATCCCTAATCCACTGGTGACGCCACTACAAACAACCCGAGCTAAGCTAACCTCACCTCACACTCTGTTTCTCACTCACACACACTAGATCCTATCCTATCCCTCCCACGCAAGCAACCCATGCAACAAATGCATAGGACGATACTGCCACTCAATCGCACTCACCGTTCGCCGCATCCCGAAAACCATAGTCCAACGAGCATGTTCCAAAATGCGGATCCCCGTGCAGCCGAAGTGGCCCCTCCCTTTGGCCCTTGTTCGTTGAATCTGTCTGGTCCCTTGGCTTGGTGACTCGACTCGAGAATAGAGACTCTTTCTTGTCTGATCTGTTCTGATCTCTCGTCTCTGCTTGCACACCCTTCAACACCAAAACTTCCACTCCCTCTCCCCCGCGGCCGCCAAGATGAGGCTTGAGTTTCTACACCCAGGCGCCTATCCTTGCCCCGTTGGCCCATCATACCATACGCTTTAGGCCCGAGTTCTATCCATACGTACCATACCAAACCATACCATACCAGAGCAGACCATACCACATAGATCAGTTCCTTCACTCTGGATCGCCCGTCCAACATCTATATAAACTCTGCTCCCATCGGCCTCAAGTCGTTTCTTTCTTCTCCATCCTCATCCAGATCATCAATCAACTCTTCAACACTCTCAACAAACCTTCAGTCTTCACGACAACCTTTCGACACCCTTCCAACCAAACAACCAACCACTCCAACAATCAAAATGGCCGCTCCCCAGATTCCCGAGAAGCAGTGGGCTCAGGTCTTCGAGAAGACTGCCGGTCGTATGTCTTTTCCTCTCCTTCAATCTGCAATTCCAATTGCTTCTTTTGCCTTTTGATATCATTGATATCAAATACAACCCCAGGTTCTCTATCGAGTTCCACCCATCCACAGCTCCCCACCTAACATTAGATCATTATCGAGTTTTATACTAACTCCCATTTCTCAGCCATCGAGTACAAGCAGATCCCCGTTCAGAAGCCCGGTCCCGATGAGGTCCTCGTCAACGTCAAGTTCTCCGGTGTCTGCCACACTGATCTCCACGCCTGGCAGGGTGACTGGCCCCTCGACACCAAGCTGCCTCTTGTCGGTGGCCACGAGGGTGCCGGTGTTGTCGTCGCCCGCGGCGAGCTTGTCAAGGATGTCAAGATTGGCGAGAAGGTCGGTATCAAGTGGCTCAACGGCTCTTGCCTGAGCTGCTCTTACTGCCAGAACGCCGATGAGTCTCTCTGCGCCGAGGCTCTCCTCTCCGGTTACACCGTCGACGGATCTTTCCAGCAGTACGCCATTGCTAAGGCTATCCACGTTGCTCGCATTCCTGAGGAGTGCGACCTTGAGTCCATCTCCCCCATTCTCTGCGCCGGTATCACCGTCTACAAGGGTCTCAAGGAGTCCGGTGTCAAGGCCGGTCAATCCATTGCCATCGTCGGTGCTGGTGGTGGTCTCGGTTCCATCGCTGTCCAGTACTGCAAGGCCATGGGTATCCACGCCATTGGTATCGATGGTGGTGAGGAGAAGGAGAAGCTCTGCAAAGAGCTCGGTGCTGCTGCCTTTGTCGACTTCACCAA
Organism: Fusarium algeriense; assembly: GCA_002982035.1. Taxonomy (NCBI): domain Eukaryota; kingdom Fungi; phylum Ascomycota; class Sordariomycetes; order Hypocreales; family Nectriaceae; genus Fusarium; species Fusarium algeriense. Next base: position 3,717 of record PVPY01002057.1, on the reverse strand, counting down.
GTCCCAGAACCTTGTCGCCGATGTCAAGGCTACCACTCCCGACGGTCTCGGTCCCCACGCTGCTCTCCTTGTCGCTACCAACGAGAAGCCCTTCCAACAGGCTACCCAGTACATCCGCTCTCGCGGTACTGTCGTCTGCATTGGTCTCCCCGCCAATGCTCAGTTCTCTGCTCCCGTCTTCGACACAGTTGTTCGCATGATCCAGATCAAGGGATCTTACGTCGGCAACCGTGCTGATACCGCTGAGGCCATCGACTTCTTCCGCCGTGGTCTCATCAAGGTCCCCTTCAAGACTGTTGGTCTCTCTCAGCTCAACGAGGTCTACAAGCTCATGAAGGCTGGCCAAATTGTCGGTCGCTACGTCGTTGACACCAGCAAATAAGCGCGCGGCTGTCGTTTGGGCAGTGCGCCAAAAAGCAAGCAAGCACGCCCCAAAAAAGATAAACAGGGCTACCCATCGCGCAAAGGGGTTTACCCTCTAAGAGGAGTTCAGGCGGGAGTTGATTTGGGTTTTGGCGGGTGTTGTTGAAGTAGCCAGATGGATCTTGGTTACTCTTTGTGTATAGCCCTAGTTTATGAGTTTTATGATTTTCCTTAGCATCAAATAACAGAAAGAACATTTCGATCAACAATGGTTTCCTGAAGTGACTTCTATCATATAGGTCTGCACTCTAGTATAAATGATTGAGCACGACTTGGTGATCTTTTCAAATGACCACTTCACAATGAGAAATAAGTATCCCTTTCATGCTGCCGCCTTTGGAATATTAGGATTTAACCAACTCCATGCGAATGGTAGAGATCTTGTTCGAAATAGTTCAAAGTTCTAATCCTTGGCTATAATCTTCTCCTTGATATCAAATTCCTCAAGTTATGGTACAATCTCGAGTATATTCTCAAGAGCCTTATGGAGTTCTTTGAGTTAAAGCAGTCATGGTGAAGTCTAGTCTAGTCTTGTCTCCGTATATCAGACTTACAAAGACGTCTGGTTCAAATTCGCCTATACCAGCCTGAAGATGAGCTATCAGACTAGTAATTACATATAGTTCTACGAGCTATTCCTACAGAGTTCATTCAACCGCTTCATCACAAAGTAGTCTCATCGTGTCTAATAACCCATCTCCTACTAGGAGACGGGATAATATGGATCTCTATCAAAAATATCACAATGGCGGGGGGTTGATATACCCCTCCATCCACTACAATCTAATGCCACCCTCTCTGCAAGAACCCCTGCCCGCCACCAAGCCACTTCTAGAACATCATCAACTGTGCAGAAAAGAAAATCAGACCATTGTTTCTGAGGAGCATCTAGAGCGTGTAAGCGCATCTTTACGAACCTCTCGTTTCCTTGGCTGCAGATGCTAGATGTTGTCTCGAACCTCAATTGCAGGGAATAGTAAATATGATATGAGAGCTTGGTAGCGGAAGACGCCTATATTGACTTCCCGACGTGCCGGAGTTCAACGCATCATGCATTCATCAACGATCTCAGAGTAACGTTGGAGCGGGGAAAAGAGACGTGCTTTGGAAGTGTGAATTTTAAAAACGACTAATGTAACTCTTCAACACGTGCCGCCATCTTGCCTCGTCTTGCCATCTCTTGTCTCCCATTTGTAGTTGCATCGCTTTAGGCATAATTGTCTTAGAGATTTTTGCGCCATGAGCGCCTCTTCATTGCACTCCACAGTAGACACCCGGTATCTTCTTCCGTCTCCTCCAAGAATATCCCTTTCTTGGAAGCTTGCCGTTGAATCGGGGAGTCCACCGAGGAGTGATCGTTGATCGTCTATGTCGTAAATCAAGAGCCACCGGGTCCACCAAGAAGGGCGAATCTTCGTACAATACTGGGTCCATATTCTTGGTACTGTGACTGGTTAGTTATGGTCAACTATACATGATAATTCGTCTTACCTCGGCTTTGGTATGGCAGTATGATCGGAACTCAGGGGTTTGACCAAGAAGACTGCCTCCGAACCAGGGACCGTGTCGCTGTCGTTTATGGGTGATAACAGACACATCCAGACCACCACTTCGAGCACCACCGCTGCGGACCTCACTGGCCCGAATTCTGGCGTCGACCAACTGCTTGATGTCTCGCTGTAATCGGCGGCCGAAATCCTTGTATAGTGTGCTACCACCAGAAAGAACAATGTTCTTGTAAAGACCTCGTCGGACGTCAATAGGCGATTGTTGAATGACGCCGTCCACAACTACGGGGAGAGGAGTCAAGAAATCGGAGCTGTAAATCTCGGGGTTGAAGAAGATCTCGGGGGCGAGGAAGCGCTCGTAACCAACATCAACAGTGACTTGACGGCCATTGGGGTGTGACACAACGTGCTGAGCGAATCGAGTGCGGTCTCGGTCGTACTTGCTAAACTCCTTGACGATATCGGGACACACGTAACAGTATTCCTCCTTGATCTCCTGAGCTGTCTTGAGTGAAGAATCAGGCTCGCCTCGGTCTCGCAGAAGTGACTGAACAAAGTAGGTGATATCTCGACCGGCAATGGGAATTGACTTGATAGAGGATCCAATGACATAACCCTCAGCGACAGGGATGACATGGGTGACACCATCACCAGAGTCGATGACTGTACCAGTCAATGAACGGTCCTGGACCTTGGAAGATGTCCAAGAAGCAGCCAAGGCGAGGACGGCCTGGACGGCAATGTACATTCCAGCGCAGTTGAAGGACTCGAAAAAGATCTCGGCAGTGTTCTCGCGGTTCTCGGGCGGGTTCAGGGGCTATCTTTATTAGTGTCTTGTTTGACGTCGTACAGGGCGCAAGATGCTCACGGGCTCGGTAAGGAGGAAGTAGTGGTCCTCAGGCTCGACTCGCAGATACTTGAAGATGGAGTTTGACCAGAATCGTTCCATGTGGTCCTAAAGGCGGTCAATTATAGATCATGCCGGGTTGATCGGCAAGCATACCCAATTCTCTATTTGACCGTGTCGGATGGGATAGTGAATGCCATATCCTTAGCTTGTCAGTTAAATTCGATGACCCAGAGCTCAATGGCTGCCTACCAGGTCCTCCAGACGCTGCTATCGCCTCATCGCCGATAAAGAAGTCGAGATCCTCGGTCCCTCGCTTTCCGCTCAAATGACCTCCAGGACCAGCACCTCCGGTAAGAAAAGATGGCTTGTTCGCAACAGCCGGTCGTCCAGAACCAGAACCACCAGCTCCGCCAGTTGGCCCCTTTGTCGCAATCGCGGTCGGGAAGACGAATGAGGGAGAATCGTTACCGGCGAAACCTATACTGGAATATCAGCATGAAGCTCAACAGTATATGATAGCTTCAGAAGCGTATTTCGTCGTTACAGACCTAGCTTGGAGAAACCCGTGCCGCTGAGAGCTGAGGTTAGCTGTCGTCGTCAGTGCGGGGGCTGGGATAAGTGAGACGTACTTGTCCATGACAACGGCGGGAGTTTGGTTAGCCATGATGGGCGAGAGTGCGTGATGAAGCGCACAGCTACAAGAGAGTTGATAGAGAAGAGAACGAGACAAATGCCGCGCGTGAGGAGTTGCAATGTGCGGCGATGGCGGGCGGTGGTCGTTGTCTACGTTGGGTGAGGATTACGTTACGTGCCTTGTAAAGCTCCCAGCTTGGATGCAGGTGAGGCTTGAACTGCGGCTGTGCTATGCCCCGCTGTTGAGACACTGAATGGCTGGAGAGGTGGGCCCATTGTTGCGATAACCGGGGGGGGGGGGGT